>CAUYLG010018834.1:0-153549 GCA_963573385.1 Cacajao melanocephalus
ATCTCTACTGAAAATAGAAAATTACCAGGGCATGCCTGTGATCCCAGCTAATCAGGAGAATCGCTTGAAACTGGGAGGCAGCGGTTGCAGTGAGCTGAGATCATGCTGTTGCACTTCAGCCTGGACAACAAAGAGCAAAACTCTGTACCCTCCAACTCCCCAGAAAAAGAATTTTGAGGCTGGGAGCAGTGGCACACACCTGTAATCCCAGCAACTTGGGAGGCCAAGGTGGGTGGATCACAAGATCAAGAGATTGATATCATTATGGCAAACATGGTGAAACCCCATCTCTACTAAAAATACAAAAATTAGATGGGCGTGGTGGTGGATGCCTGTAGTCTCAGCTACTCAGGAGGCTGAGGCAGGAAAATGGCTTAAACTGGGGAGGTGGAGGTTGCAGTGAGCCAAGATTGTGCCACTGCACTCCAGCCAGGAGATAGAGCAAGACTCCATCTCAGAAAAGGAAAAAAAAAAATTAAGTGGAATATGCAAAATGGTGTATTTTAATTTCTGCATGTCCTATTATTCTTAAGTTATAAAAATAATAGCTACAACTCCACCATCAATGCCTAGCTTAAAGTCCTGCAAAACTTTCCTTTTTTATTTTCACAAAAATTCTTGATACAAATTCTTTCTATAAATTCATAGTAATTATATTCTCTTTTTGAAAACTCTAAACACTAAGTGGGTAAAAATTATGCATCATTTTACTTTCGCTTAGTCAAGTGAAGTGTTTTGCTTCTTTATTGTACTAAAACTAATTACAAAAGATGGAGAACTACTCATCTTTATTCATTTTTCAAAAATGAGTAAAGATGGTATTTAACATACTACCAAAAATTATTAAATGTTAATTTACATTTGCTAAAATATTTTTGATGTAAGTCATTGACCCAAGAGGGTAACATAGAAAAATACAACTCTTTCAAATATAGCTTAGAGTGGAAAAAAACATTTTGTTTACCTACTTTGTTCTGCAAATTAGAGGTCTATTTCTTCTCAAAGACTTTTTAGTGTAAAACTAAGTCAACGACTTGCTTTGTATTTTGTTATTCTCTTTTTTATATTCTTTTTATGTTTTCAACATTAGCTCGGTTTAAGAGTATTGTTGGAGAGATGGATAGTTTCTTTTCTAAAATGTACTCATGGGGAACGTTAATTTTAAAAATGAATCAAAGTATGAAGTAGTTGTAAGACATTTTAATAATTATTCTGTCCAGAATCACAGAGCTGTCCAAATAAATTATAATGCATATTTCACAGATGAACTCTTTGAAGAACTGTAGTATTGTAATTAACATTTAAATTGCCATACAGAAAGGAGAGAATAGGGTAGAATATCTGAAATGATAATAGCTAAGAAGAATATTCCTAGACTGAAGAAGACCTAAATTTACAAGCAGTAAATTCAAAATCAAACCACATCTACTCAGATTCATCACAGTAAAACTGGCAGAAAGCAAAATTAAAAAGAAAATGTTAAGGAATCTACAGAAATACTACAGATTACTTACTTTTTTCTCAAAATTTTCCAAAGAAACAAACAGTAGGTGATAGAAATCAATGAAATTAGATATATTCCTCATTCTTCATTTCATCCTTATATTCTCTGTCAAGTGATAATCTTCTTAAAAAATAAGATAAAATAAATTTAATTTGTTAATTTAATTTTTATTTTAAATTGAGAATTCAGGGGTACATGTTCAGGTTTGTCACAAGCATAATTTGTGTGATACTGAAGTTTGGACTTTTATTGATCTCATCTCCCAGATAGTGAGCACAGCACCCAGTGGTTAGCTTTTTAGCCCTTACTACCCTCTCCTTGTCTCCTTCCTCTAGTGGCCCGCAGTGTCTATTGTTTCCATGTGTATGTCTATGTGTACTCAATGTTTAGCTCCCACTTGTAAGTGAGACCATGCATTATTTGGTTTTCTGTTTCTGTGTTAATTTGTTAGGATAATGGCCTGCAGCTGCATCCTTATTGCCATGAAGGACATGATTTCATTTCTTTGTATAGCTGCATGTATTCCATGGTGTATATGTGCCACATTTTCTTTATCTCCTCCACCACTGATGGGCACCTAGATTGATTTCCTGTCTTTGCTATTGTGAATAGTAGGGCAATAAAAATACGAGTATATGTGTGAAGACTTTGTTAAACTGGCTGGACATGGTGGTTCAGACCTGTAATCCCAGCTCTTTGGGAGGCTGAGGAGGGCAGATCACCTGAGGTCAGGAGTTCGAGACCAGTCTGGCCAACATAGTGAAACCCCGTCTCTACTAAACGTACAAAAATTAGCCAGGTGTGGTGGCACATGCCTATAGTCCCAGCTACTCAGGAGGCTGAGGCAGGAGAATCACTTGAACTCGAGAGGCAGAGGTTGCAGTGAGCCAAGATCACACCTCTGCTCTCCAGCCTGAGTGACAGAGTGAAACTCTATCTTAAAAAAAAAAACGACATTGGTAAACAAATATAATCCAAGATTATTGAAGTGATTTTTTTCAGGAAAAAAAAATATATGGAAACTTAGAGATGTTGAGAGAAAGGGAGGCAATGAAAAGAGTAAATCTAATTGAAATTGGAATTAATATTTCACCATATGAAATAACAGTATGAAGAGTTAAAATATATGTCTAGGTAATGTAAGTCCAAAGGGATGAATAAAGTTAACATTTTCTATTTTTATGAACCATGCACAAGTATAACATGATATCAAACTTCAATAATTCAGAACATACACTCTTATCTGTAGAATAACTCATAAAACATAGTTAATGATAGAATATATATTAATAGTGCGTGTTTCAGGTATAAAGAGAGAAAAAAACACAAAATCTCTAGAGGATTCATGGTAGTCTAAATTATTAATAACTCAAACATCAAGACTTTTGGTTATTTATACAGTCTTCATTTTAGGTATGTGTGAGCCTCAGGTCAAACGTTTTCTTGTGCAATCATTATAGCTTGTCGCTTGGTAACCCTTTTTGGAACATTACTGCTTTGCTAAACAGACAATCTTGTCCTCCTATATTGTGAGTACTGAATACAACACTACATACATTGTTTTAAGGCTGTATGTTAATAACACATTAAATATATAACACCACCAAAAGTATCCCAATTTTTATATTAGAATTAATTCTGCATTGAATATTTATTTGCAGTTTAGAAACACATGTTAAGTGGACACGTCTTCCTTAGTTTCATGATATTAAAAAGAATTAAAGTGCATTTCATTAAATTTTGTAATGTTGAATGCAAACCCATACCAATACATGTATTATGTCATAAATCTAGTCACCTAGAATAGGTCCTATAATTTATTAGCTGCAGTGATACAAGGCAATCACACAATTTTTCTAAGGTTTTATAAAATGAGGACAAAAATAGTGCCTAGTTTCTAGAATTTTTAAAGATTTGTCAGGTAATTCATATGCAGTGTCTAGCAACATGCCTATCACATATTAAATCCTCAACAATTGTTAATTAGTATTGTTTTGTAATTACCAACTTTTCGTTCCATCAGGCAGACATGGGATACTTACTACTTCAATGTGTTTTTTGTTTGTTTTATTAATGTTTAATCCCCACTGACAATTTTATTAGCTTTAGAAATGATGAAATAATTCTTCACCACTTGTATGCCTTTATCTCATATACCAATAAACTGAGAGCATGTTTTAAGAGATAAGAAAGCTAAAATGGGATTAAAGTGCCAATTTACATCAAGCAGCCACTGTAGAATTCTAACTAGTTTTCTGAAAATTTTTTTTCCGTTTAAGATATATACAGATATCAGAATTTACATTGTTTATTTCAATGTTGTTTATATTCTGTTATCTCACCTAAGATCGTTGGTCTATTTGAATGCTAATATTGGATATGGTCCTACCAAACATTCAGACAAACATATTTTATGCTGAAAATAAATTTCAGAACCATTATTACAGCTATAAAGTTTCTGGTCCTATTTTAGACTCCACCATACACTTCTTGATATAGTATCTTTGCTACCAGTCAATAATTACCTCTAAAAACTATTTTCCTGATTTATTTGTTATTGTACTTGAGGAAACATCATCATATGACCTCTATGACAGGTTCCTGGTTTTTTGTTTGGTTCAGAAGTATTCATATTCATACACTGAATTCAGCAATTTCACATCTGAAATACAAAAACCTGTAGAATAACAAGTAAAGTTTTCAAGGTCTATCCTAAACATAAAGTCTTTATTTTACTGATGTTTGCTTTGGGTTTCAAATCTTTATTTAATTTAACCTATCATAGAGAAAAAAATATGCTATTAATGTTATATATTTAATTATTCTACTGTAGCAAATAATTGTATATATTTAGGGGTTAAAAATTGATTTTTAAATGTAATATGGAAAGATTAAATTAAGCTAATAAAGATATCCATCACCTCAAATATTTAACACTTTTTATGACGACAACATTAGAAGTTTACTTTCAGTTATATTAAGATGTAGAGAACTCAGCTATTAACTATATTCTTCATGGTGTGCAGTTGATGGAACTAGAGGTCATTATGTTAAGTTAAATACTAACTCAAGCACAGAAGACAAATACCACATGCTTTTACTCACATGTGGGAGCTAAAAAACTTGATCTCATGGAGACAGAATAGATTGACAAATACCAGAGAATGAGAAGGGTATGAGAGCAGAAAGGAAAAATTAAGAGCAGTTGGTGTATGGATACAAGCTTACAGTTAGAATAAGTTCTAATGTTTGATAGCAGACTAGAGTGTCTATAGTTAGCTGCAATGTGTGATATATTTCAAAATAGCTGGAAGAGAGGACTTGAAATGTTACTAACACATAGAAATGGTAAGTATTCAAAATGATTGAGACTCCAAATATACTAACTTGATCATTACTCATTCTATGCATATAACAAATACTCATATATATCCATAAATGAGTTATGTAAAATATTCCATAATTATTTAAATATTTAAAATTTCATCAATATGTAAAATATTATGAATCATTAAAAGAAAAAATAAATGAAAATAGAGAAAGTGAAAAAATTGAAACTCATTCCTCCTGTTTAACTGAGGCTTTCTAGCCATTGACTATAATCTTCCCACTCCCATTACCCCCTAGCCTCTGGTAACCATCATTTTACTCTCTGTTTCTGAGTTCAATTGTTTTAGATTCTACATGTAAGTGAGAACATGCAGTATTTGTCTTTCTACTTTTGGCTTATTTTGCTTAGCATAACATTCTCCAATTTTATACATGTTGTCACAAATGACAGAATTTCTTTACATTTTAAAGATAAATAGTATTCCATTTTGTATACATAACACATAACACATTTCCTTAATCCATTCATCCCTGGATGAACACCTAATGTGATTCCATAACTTGGCTATTGTGAATAGCACAAGGAAATAATGAGAAAGAAAAAAATAAAAAATGCTTAGCTGGAACTGGAGACATCACACTACCTGATATCATACTATATAACAATGCAATAGTAATTAGAACTGTGTAATGCTGGTATAAAAATATATACATCCACCAATGGAACAGAAATGAAGGCTCAAAAAAACCCCCTCGCATCTATAATGAGTTCATCTTGGACAAAATTGTCAAGAATATAAAATAGGAAAAGGAAGAGTATTTTCAATAAAAAATATTAAGAAAATTGAATATCCATATACTATGTGTATTAGTCTGTTTTCATGCTGCTGATAAAGACATACCCTAGACTGGGCAATTTATAAAACAAAGAGGTTTAATGAACTTACAATTCTACATGGCTAGGGATGCCTCCTAATAAAGTCACCTTTTACATGGGTGGCAGCAGGTAAAGAGGGAGCTTGTGCAGGGAAATCTTCCTTTTTAAAACCATCAGATCTCATTAGACTTATTCACCATCACAAGAACAGCACAGGAAATACCCACCCTCATGATTCAATTACCTCCCACCAGATTCATCCCACAACAAGTGGGAATTCAAGATGAGATTTGTGTGGGGACATAGCCAAACCATATTAATGTCCATACGCATAAATGAAATTGGACTGTCATCTCACACCACGTACAAAAATCAACTTAAAATGGATTAAAGGCTGACATATAATATCTGAAACCATAGAAATACTTAAAGGACACATAGAGGAAAAATACATAACATTGGTCTAGGCAGTGATTTTTTAGATTTGACACCAGAAGCACAGACAACAAAAACTAAGATAGACAAATGGGATTACATTAAAATAATGTCATTAAAGTAAGCATATATTAATATTAACTACATGGAGATTTCACACTCTGCCAGGAGTCTAGTAATATGCTTGTTTTCCATTAAATGAATACAGATCTTTAAAGATCTCTAAGGTTTCTATGTTTACCAAGTAGGGAATGTTATTTAAAATAGGTTGACAAAATATTAATAACAAACACAACAAACATCAAAAGGTTACATGGACTAGCTATATTGCTTTACTTAAAATATTTTATTTTTTCAAAAACTCCATATCCAGAGATAAATATAAATGTTGCTGATGGGGGCAATCATTTGCCCTGAATCATCCATTTAATATCAGTCTATTCTTTCACTGGTATTGTTTCAACTTGGCTGGTAATTTCATATCTATGCTATGATATCCATATTAGTGTCAGGGAAATGCAACTATCCTTTCTGGGGATACTGGAAGACTTGTAAGTAGAAAGAATGCTCTGTTAGACATTGAATTTAGAGATTATTCATATTTAATTACTGAGATTTTGGGGGTATCCCATCAGGTTCTTATACAGTTTTTTTTGTTTTGTTTTCTAACTAGAAGTGGGCAGGGCACTGTAGTCCACACCTATAATTCTAGCATTTTGAGAGGCTGAGGTGGGAGGATTGTTTGAGGCTACAAGTTTGAGACCAGTTTGGGCAATGTAATAAGACATTATCTTTACCAAAAAAAAAATTTAATTAAATTACATTTAAAAAATAAAAATTAGCCAGGTGTGATGGTGTGTGCCTATAATCCCAACTACCCGGGAGGCTGAGGTGTGAGGATTGCTTATGCCCAGAAGTTCAAGGTTACAGTGAATTATTATCGTATCACTGCATGCCAGTCTGGGCAGCAGAGCAAGACCCTGTCTCAAAAACAGATACAAACACAATGAAACAAATAAAACAACAACAACAAATCCCAAAACCTTTAAAAGGGAACAAATAGTGCAATACAAATTGTTAAGGTATATGATATATATGAATGCAAATATATCAATATTTTTACTATATAATCTTTACATATACAAGCTTAATAGTAGTACGTTTTTGAGACATTTATTACTTTTTTTTTTAAATAGGCTACTTGTTCAACTTTGACACTATCCTTTGCTTACTAATTTTTGCATTTCCAGTAACATTCAAAGTGCCTGATACTGAGCATAAGTACATAAAAATTCCCATAAGAGCCACCAAGGCTTTTACCCCAACCACTCTAGAAAGCTATCCTTAGCAATAACTTTCACATTCCTAAATGTAAAAGGGATTGAAAAGTTTTTCTAAAATCAAACAAAATCAAATCAATGTCCCAAAATGTCTGCATTATTGCTAAACCTCTAGATAATTGTACTATATTTTCTAATAAAGTTTTTATAAGTTATGGAAAAGTAAGGAATTATTTTTAGAACAAGGAGGAAACAAAAATCAAAGTTTTATAACAGTGAAAGTGAATAACAAGGGGAAGGTACACTTGCAAATACTCTATTTAAATTATCCAGAAGAAAGATGATGTAGATCTTTGTTATAAGAGTACCTGAAGTTTTCCTGCCAGAACATTGTGGGTTCTATCCTGCCTTCAGTTGGAAGTTGTTTGTTATAAATTTACTCATCCATTTAATTTATGTAAGGCATTTGTAAGCAATTCTTCATTTTTTAAGAGATGATAATTTTTGTTTTCTACTATTATGTGAGAACGTTACACCCCAGCAACAGGTCATTATGTAAAGGAAAAATAAAGTGACACAGTTTTAAAAAAGAGAGAAATATATATATACATACACACACACATATACACACACACATATATATAATATAAATAAATGAATTTTTGTGGATATTGATTAATACTGTTTCAAAAGGTTAAGGGATTTAAGAGTGAGATTGTTCAAGCATCTGACTGTAAATGTGAGTATTATGATGTCACATACCTTCTAATGGGATTTTGAAGAGAAAGAAGGTTTGGAGAAAGTGAAGGGCAGGGCGAATTTTGAGGATGATTTAATAATCTCTATGCAGAAACAGAATGACAGCACCATTTACCGCACAAGCCTCAGCACTTTAGCATGATAAAAACTGCTAAAATTACTAAAATTACATTAAACAGTTTTATCATATTGATAAACATATAAAATCATCCTTTCTGCATAAACAAAACTCTTCTAAAATCTGTACATGTTGTTAAAGTACATCAACAACAAATATTTTTATTAACTACCTGAGCAGTAACAGGCACACAAATAATAATTATTGAAACACATGCACATAATTTTGTCACTTCCCTCTCTCTCTCCCTCCCCCCTGCCCCTCCCTTCCTTCCTCCCTCCTTCCCTCCCTCCCTTCCTCTCTTCCTTCATTTTTTTCTCTTCCCTCCCTCCCTCCTCCCTCCCTCCTTTCCTCCCTCCTTTCTTTCTTTCTTTCTCCCTCTTTTTTTTTTTTTCTTGAGACAGGGTTTTATTTCTGTACCCCAGTCTAGAGTGCATTGCCTTGATCTCAGCTCACTGCAACCTCCACCTCCCAGGTTCAAGCAATTCTCCTGCCTCAGCCTCCTACGTAGCTGGGATTATAGGTATGACCCACCATGGCCAGTCTGATATCTTAATGTTTTTTGTTATGTGCATTTTTATGAGCATTATTATGTGTTGCTGTATTTCTGAAGAGTGTATTTTTTATAACTTCCTCTTCTTTTACACATTTTTTCTTTTTTATAAAATTCACAGCCTTCTTATTTCATGTTGCATTTGATGGTTAATGAGCATGAAATTGTAGATACTTTCAATTGACTTTTTTCCTTAGAACATAATATTTTAGTCATCTCTTTTGAGCTATAAATTTCATATGATAAAATATAAATGCCTTTAGTGTATAGCTCATTGAGTTTTGACAAAATGTAACACATAACAAGCACAATATTTAAGATGTAATACATAAGCATAACCTCAGATAATTCCCTCGACTCCATTTTTTTATTTATAAATCTGCTTTCCTCTATCATAATGGCAACCATTAATATGGTTTATATCTCCAGAAAATAGGTTTGTCTGTTCTAGCCCTTACACATAAATTGAATAATACAGTATGTGCTCTTTGTGTCTGAATTCTTCCACTAGGCATTTAAAAATATATATTCATTAATTTTGTGGAAGGTAGAGGGGCTTCATTCTTTTTATTGTTGAGTAGTATTTTGCTATAAAATTAAATATTTATTCAAGTGTATATGGGCTATTGGTTTATTTTCAGTTTCCGGCAATTGTGAATAAAGCCACTATAACTATATATCTATAGACTTTATATGCACATAGATTAGGTAAAATACTAGGATTTATTATTTTATATGGTAGGTAGGTAATTAATTTTGTAACAAAATGCCAATCTGTTCTCATAAGTGGTTTTTTGGATATGAACAACATAGGCAATGTTTGAGCATTCTAGTGACTCTGTATTATGAAAACTTGGTAATAACAGTCCTTTATATTTTACTCATTCTGATGGGTATAAAGTAGTATAAAATTATAGTTTTATTTTTCATGGCCTTTATAACTAATGATTCTGAGAATCTCTCTGTGAGTATAATGTCAATTCATGTTCGTTCTTTTTTAAAGTTTCTTCTTCTAATTGTGTTGTCTTCTTTGACTGAGTTTAAATTTCTTAACATTGTCTAGATATTATAGAGGTGCCATATATTTATATTAAACATATATTTCCCTCCCTGTGATTTATCTTCATTACTTAGCACAGTCTTTTGAAGGCCAGGTTTTAATATTACTTAAATCAGATTTATCGTTTCTTCTTTTTGGTGGTATTTTTATGAAAGCCTTTAGCATACCCGAAGGAAATGAATATTTCTTTTTTTTTTCCTGGAAATTTTGTTGTTTTAGCTTTTAGATTTAGACCTGTAATTAATTTTAATATATTTGCCTGTGGTGTAAACTAACAGTTGTAATGATTTTTCTTTTCTATATGCTTTCTTAAGACTTCTCCTTCCCATACACTTGAATGATATGCTTGTCAAAAATCAGTTTACCATATGCAAACTGAAGGTTCAATTTCTGTACAGTCTATTCTGTTCCATGTTTATGCATGTCTACTTTATGCCAGAACCGATTAGTTTGGTTTTTGTAGATTTAGAGTATTTCTGCAAATCATTTAGCGTAAACATTCAATTTTATCTACTTAACAAAATTGTGTTGGTCAGATGTCAGACTCAGTTCACTCTCTTCTATGCAAATCTAATGGATTTTGATTGAGTAAATCTAAAAATGAATTTAAGGAGCAAACACATTTTAACAACATTCAGTCTTCAAATTCATGAACATGGTGCTTCATTAATTGGGGTTTTCAATATTTTAATCAGTCAAAAATTAAAGTTTTGATTATGAATGCCTAGTTCATTAAATATATTCTAAATTATTTCAGGTTTATGGTGCTATATCAAATGATAACATTTTATAAATTTATTTAGATAAATTAAAAGTATGAAGTAAGATATTTAAAGTAACTATTAAGTAGCAAGTAATTATACAGAACTTTTATGTTCCTGACAACTTCTGAAGCACATTACTTATCTAAACATCATAATGATTAAATAGATGGATTCTACTATTATGGTTCTTCTTTTCTTTTACCCTCCAGGAAACTGAGACTTTGAGAAAGTAGGATCTTGGTGAGATTTTTTTTTTTTTTTTAAGCCACCAGACATAGCTTTACCTAAATTTAGTAATACTTACGGACGTTTTGATCATGCAAACCAAAAAGTCTCTTGTTTTTAAATTAGTTCCAATCAATATAATTGGATTTATTTGTACTAAAAACTGGAAGAATTTTAATGTACAAGAAGGTAAGTTCCTTAAGGACAGTTAGTAAGTAAGACAGATCTAGAAGTGTGGTATTAAAGCATATTGCTAGAAATAATGGCAGAGGTAGATTTAGAAATGGGTCTTAAACAATAATATTTTTATAATCACTGTACCATATTGCCTTTCTATCTTTTACTTTTTAATTGTAGGTATCACTGGACTCTCATTTTCTATAGAATATATTACCATGAAATAAACATAAAAATTTTGAAAAAAATTTTCAGTTGTTTTGTATTTAAATATTTTAATAATAGCTGTTATGAAATTATCTCAAAATAAGGTTAGCCTATAAATCCAAATTCAAAGAATATAATTTTCCCACATTATTTCTTTTCACAAAGCAGTACTATAGTATAATGGCACGGCTTTTTACGAATTCTATTATAATGTGCTTAAATGATGAGGGCTACTTTCTTCTTTAATACTATTAGTTTTATACATATTTTAATACACGAAAATTAAAGCAAGGAACACTTTTCTTTTTGTATGTTAACTCCAAAAATACTAAAAATAAATTACAATTTGAAATTACAATTTTTATTTCTGTGCAGCATAGAATTTTAACCCAATGATTTTAGAATATAGTACGTTCAGTTTCTGAGTCACTTGAATAGTACATGGAAAAATCATGAAAATCTAACTCAAATATAAGCTAAGTGAAACAATGCATAGATAATAGGTTTCCTATTATTTATTGTTTAAGGTAGCCAGATTTTGTTAAGCAACACAATGCTGTACATAGCACCCCTCCCACATGCACAATACATTTTATAATACATATCAGCCTGTAATGGAGGCTTCTAACAAAGAAACAAATGTTTTGACCTACATGTCATACCAACTAAATACCTAAGTCACAAATGCAAAATTTTGCCAGTGGCAACTTTTTCTTTTTGCGTTGAGTGGTAACTTCAATAACAGCTGCATTTTAAGAACCATAAAAATGAATTTGTCACAGTAAAGGAAATTAAGCAAATTATGAAAATTATCTGTCTAGTGCTTGACATTATAAATAAGACAGTCTTGTATAATTAGTGTCATATCTAGATTTTCAAGTTCATGAATGTCTAACTGAATGAATCTATTCCTATTATAAAAATGATGGTCTGTACGTGACTTATGATCAGTTTTGACCTCCAGTATGTAGGGTCCTGTATCTTTTGACTTCTGTTTCTCTTTACATCACCTCTTCTATCATTCCCCTATAGCTTTCTATTTCCCTCATCACCAGCCAAGATTCGTTGGATGTGTTTCTTGTACCCACAGGCACCTGCAATGACTGAAGAGGTTTTACTTCTACCATTTATGCCCAATCTTTCCCAATTCAACTGTAAGTTATCCTCTCATCTTGACCCAAATGTTACTTCCCCTTGGAAGACTCTCGCACTCTTTAAACATGACCTAAGTATCTTACTATCTGTTTTCAAAGCAACCTGTTACATTTGTGAGTTTTGTAATTGCTTGATTGACTGTTATTTACCCCACTGACAACTCTAAGTTGCACTAATTATTAGTGACTATATAATAGTCTCTTTATAATTTTTTTAAATTTTTTTTTAAATTTATTTTCAATTTTCATAGAGATGAGGTCTCACTGTGTTTCCCAGGCTGGTCTCAAACTCCTGGCCTCAAATGATCCTCCCATTTCAGCCTCCCAAAGTGCTTGGATTACAGATGAGAGTCCCTGTGCCAGACTATAAATATTTGTGTTTTTTTCCTTTTTTTTTTTTTAAGAGACAATGTCTCACTCTGTTGTCCAAGCTGGAGTGCAGCAGTGCTATCACAGCTCACTATAACTCCTGGATTCAAGCAATCTTCCTGCCTCAGCATTGTGAGTAGTTAAGACTACGGGTGTGCACCACTATGCCTGGCTAAATTTTGTATTTTATTAATTAATTAATTGTTTTATGTAGAGACAGGGTCTCACTATGTTTCCCAGGCTTGTCTCAAAGTCCTAGCCTCAAGTGATCTTTCTCTTATCTCAGACTCCCAAAGTGTTGAGAAAATAGGCAGGAGTGACTACACCCAGCCCATAAATATTTGTTATAAACAAATGAATGCAAGGCAAGCCTTAAATTATTAATTGGTATAACAAATCACACAATTGCTTATGTCAGAATCTAGAGGCATTGGTACCTCTTTTCCCTTACTCAGCATCTCTAAGCAACAAGCTCTGTTAATTGTAACTCTAAGATATTTAACACAATATGTATTTCCATTTGCCCCTCATCATTATTTTCCAACATAATCTCTCATCTGAACAATTGCAATTGCTTCCTAATTCTTCTAGTCACATTTTCTTTGTGTTTCTGCAATCCATTCTCCATACAACTTTATACATGATTTTTTTTTAAATAAAAAGCTGTTTTATATCCTCCTAATTTTTTTTCCAGTGGAGATTCATTTAATTAACTGTTTCAATATTGTTTAAAATATTTAATGGTTTTGCATTATTCTTATCTTAAAATCCAAAAAGTTAAATTATCTAGACCTATCTTATGACACTCTTGCACACGCCATATGGACCTTCTTTCTAATAGTTTGCCAAGCTTTTATTTCTATCTCAAATAATTCATACTTTCTGTTTCCTCTGCCACAGACAACTTTCTTCTTTTTCACCCCTTCAACACTCTTAGACCACTCTCAAACTACTATTTATGTCTAACTTCTCACACTAAATGAGATCATCTGACTCTTAAGTATATATTTAATAGCTGAATTATTTCTGGAAGCCTCTCTTGCCTTCTTAAACTGGCAGGCTTCATGGATAGCTATAGTCCTTGTCCTCTATATTCAAATTGAAACAGTTTAGAAATCATTTGTAGAACATGTTTTAATTTTTGCATGTCTGGGCAAATGCTCTAAGTGCTCTTAGCAAATACTAAGTTACCTTAGGTAAACATAATCTTACATTCTGTGATTTTTTTTTCACTTCTTTGAATATTCTCCAAGAAATGTTGCATTTTTTTTCTGTGATAAAACTTTTAGGTAACAAGAACTTAGCCTTCCATTGTCATTATGTTCTTATTTTCATTTCTGTATAAAACATCATAGCAAAGAGACTCAATGATGTCCACAAGCACTGAAACTATCTATGTGAGCCTGCTTCAACATATGAGTTTCTAAAAGCAGAGCTCCTTCCCCTGCTGAGGTAAGAGTCAGAATGAGATGTGACTATGGAAGGAGAGTCAGAAAGATTCACCTTTTTCTGGCAAAGAAGACAGAAGAAAGGGGCCATGAGTTGAGGAATGCAGATGTCCACTAGTAAAAAGTAATTCTTCAGCCAGTGCAAGGAGATTTACGTCAGAAACATACGTCTTCATAAACAGGAGAGAGCATTATGTAAAGAACAAATGAAGGCAAAATAAAATATTTTATTATTCTTTTTATTAACTAGCCTAAAATGCAACTGTTTAAATCAATAATAAAAATAATGTCATAGGTGTTTATTATACATGCATAATTTAATTGAATGATCAAAGTGTCATAGAGATGAAAGGGAGGGACTTTAAATAATCTGTTATAATGTACTTGCATTACATCTGAAGCAGCATAGTGTTATTTTAAGGTAGTCGTAGATTACTTTAAATGGTATATTGGAAACTCTAGACCAATCACTATTTTTTTTCAGAGTAACATAATTGACTGACAAAAAAAGGAGACAGGAATAAAAAACATGTTCAATTACATCCAGAGAAGGCAAGAAAAGAACTGTGGCAGAAGATGGAGGAAATCTATAGAAAACAGCTATAAATGTGGTACAGATTAATCCAGCTATATAAATAAATGTATTAAACAAGAATGAAGTAAATGCACCAAATTAAAGACACAAGTTGTAAGAAGGAATAATGATAAATATAACTATATTGTCTACTTTAAATCACTTTAAATATAAAGACACAGGTAGACTAAAAGTAAAGGGATAAAGAAATCTATACCATCTCATACTCATCAAAAGAAACCAGGACTAACTAATTTATTTCAGAAGCTGACTTGTGAACAAGGAAAATTATCAGGAACAAAGAGAGATATTATATAAAGATAAATATATCAATAATATAAATAAATATTATATAAAAATAAAATATTCTCAACTTGTATGTACCTAACAAGAGAGCATCAAAAATGTCAAGCTAAAGAAGGATCGAACTAAAAGGAGAAACAGACAAGTCTACTATGATAGTAAGGGACTTCAATACTCCTCTTCCAGTAATTGACAAATCAAGCAGGCAGAAAATCAATAAAGATATAGTTGACTGGAACAACACTGTCAATGTATTTGAGCTATTTAAGATATAAGAAATGTAGCAACCAACAGTCAGAAAAATACACCTTCTTCTTGAGGTCATATGGAACATTCATCAAATCAAACCGTATTCTAAGATATCCAACATAAATTTAACAGAATAGAGATAATACAAATACATTCTCAGATCACAATGGAATTAAACTAGAAAGAAATGCCAAATAAATAGCCAGAAGATTACCAAATATTTCCCAATTAACAGACTTCTAAATAACACATTGGTCAAAAAAGTAGCCCAATGAAAATGAAAAATATTTTAACTACATAAAAATTAATATAAGGGCCAGGTGTGGTGGCTGATGCCTGTAATCCCAGCACTTTGGGAGGCCAAGGCTGGTGGATCACCTGAGGTCAAGAGTTTGAGACCTGCCTGACCAACATGGTGAAACCCTGTCTCTACTAAAAAAAAAAAAAAAAAAAAAAATTACTTGGGCATGGTGGTAGGCACCTATAAGGTGAGGCAGGAGAGTCACTTGAACCTGGAGGCAGAGGTTGCAGTGAGCTGAGATGGTGTCACTGCACTCTAGCCTGGGCAACAGAGTGAGACTTCAACTCAAAAAAAAAATGCAATTAATATAAATATTCAAATTGATGAGATCTAATGGCAGCATTATCAAGACTGAAATTTATTGCATTAAGTACATATGTCATAAAACAAGAAATCTGTAAATTCAGTAACCTAAGATTTTACCTTAGGAAACTAGCAAAAAAGAACAATTTGAGTTTAAAACAAAAAGAAAAGATAAATATTAGAGCAAAAATCAGTGAATTTAAAATTAGAAAACCATAGAGAAAATCAATGAAATCTAACACTTGTTCTCTGAAAAGATTAATAAAACTTACAAATCTCTATATGGAATAACTAGTAAATAAAGGGAGAAAAACATTACCAATATCAGAAATGAAAGAAAGATCATAACTAATGATTTCATAGTCATTAAATGGATAACAAAAAGAATACTACAAGAAACTCTATGTTGACAAATTTGATAACTTAGATGAATTGAACCAGTTAGACTAATGAACTAAGCAAATTAAAGCATATAAAGTTGAGAAAAATTAGTTCTGGTAGATGTCTGAGTTGTAAAACTTAAATGGTTCTGGTATTGACCAGGCCACAGCAAGTCAACAGGTTAATTTCAAGGGTTGTGTTTTGAGAGTCCTAAATGGATTTGTGACTTTTTGCCTGAGGTACTCAAAGAGGCAGGCAAGTCAACATCAATAAAATTCACAGTCTAGAAAGACTCCGTAAAAATAACAAGAGAATAGAAGCATATGCAAGAAGAATCTCAGAGATTCAGAGTAAGAGTTATCTGTCTGACTAGAAACATAATTTGTGTGGGAAGAAATACCAGGAACTAGTTTGTTGCCAGCATTTAAAATCAGCTGGTCAGTTTGTTGCCAGCATTTTAAATCTGCAATCGCATGTGGTTGGATCTACTTTTCCTACAGAACATGAGATGATGGTTTATATAGTTTGGCTGTGTCCCCACCCAAATCTCATCTTGAATTCCCACATGTTGTGGGAAGGATCTGGTGGGTGGGGAGGTAACTGAATCATGTAGGCAGGTGTTTTCCATGATGTTCTCATGATAGTGAATAAGTCTTACAAGATCTGATGGTTTGGAAAAATGGGAGTGTCCCTGCACAAACTCTCTCTTTGCCTGCTGCTGTCTGTGTCCATGTAACATGTCACTTGCTCCTCTTTGCCTTCCATCATGATTGTGAGGCTTCCCCAACCAGGTGGAATTGTGTAGGGAGTCCATGAGCCCCACACATTGAGTGCCAGAATGCAGAGATCCATGAACCCCACCTTGGGCACCAGAATGTAGGGAGCCATCCCTACATCACCCGTGGGTACCCCAAGTTCGGTGGTGACAAAGGAATGAGAAAAAGATTAAGAGAGACAGTGGGACTAGGGGGCCATCATTTTATTACTTGAGGCAGTGAAGGTCCTGAGCTCTGATCATCCACACTATTTATTGATTACAATCACTTTGATCTATAGGGTGTGGTAGAGTGATGGTGGAATGAATCAGTGAGCTGGAAGTGAATTAGTTGAGCAGGAACTGGCGTATCATCCTAAGGATTGATAACAGTGGCAGCTTGCAAGTTTCACGAAACAAGAACATGTGGTTAACTTAGCTTATTATCTATGTACATCTGGTGGAATATGGACCTTACAAGGAATCTGCAAGTCTGGCTATGCCATAGTGCTACGAAGGGGTTTAGGTCCTTGAGCACAATGTTTATGGTAACAGAACCAAGGTCACCCTGCACGGGAACATGAGGCATGGAGAAGCCTTCCTCCTCAGAGGCCTCCTGCCGTCTTCTGTAGTTTGTTGTTCCTTGTTTATATGTTACTCACAACCAATTTATGTAGGCACTCTGTAAGTCCTTTCTCCTTTGCTGCTTTTCCCAACAGAATTGTAAGTGCAATTAAACCTCTTTCTTTTGTAAATTGCCCAGTCTCTGGTATGTCTTTAACAGAAGTGTGAAAATGAACTAAAACAATGGTAGATCAAAAAAGACCACAAAGAAATTTAGTTTGCAGAAAACATAAGAGAGCAACTGCTGCACTATATTTTGTATAAGGTAACACTGTGAAGTGATTCAGATGGGAAAGTAGATGAGGAAATGGTTATCATCAGGCTGTCATCACCTAAAGGTTTGAGAGTAGGCAACAAAATACTAGAAAGGAGTTCAAGGAAATACTAGAAAGGAGTTTATCTGGAGCAAATTAGAACCATTGTCTTAGTCAAAATAAGAGGCAAGTTACCAAGGTAAAGTCTCACACACATGGGGGTAAGCAGCAAATTAGTTATCCAGACTGGTGCCTGAAAGCTAAATGAGGGGACTAACAAAATTACATAGTGGCAAGTAACAGAGAATAATAAATTAAATATCCTTAAGGTTCACCACAGCTAGCATAAAAATGTGTTCTAGAGACAAAGGTGAAAATAAATCTACAGAATGGACTCAATGAGTTGCAGCTGTGTGACGTATAATGTAGAAACTGGAAAATGGCTAGAATATAAACATAATACTGCATTTGTTTCACACTTTAAAAAAATCTGGCCTTAATGGACTAATGATTTTAAGCATGATGTTACATTTTCTCTGCTGAATTTATGGAAACATTTGCACATAAATTAATAAATATACTATCATTACATTGAACTTATCATTTGTATTGGCAAATAAAGTAATACATTTCATTAAAAGATATGTTACATTCTATTAATGTAGAATAATTCAAATTTCTACTTTATCATTTTTTCACAATTCTAACTGCATATTCAGGCATAATAGGTTACATGATTGTTAATAAAACAATCGAGTAGCTTGCATGACAATAAATTAAAATTGGAATGAAATTTCATCAAGTGACGTTACTGTTGGAGGGACTTCCAAAGGCTATTAGTTAACAACAATTTCCCAATACTCCAAGAAATAACAATGGAAAAAAATTACTTCTGAGTGCTTAATTACACTTATAAACTGCTCTTTCATTTTGATATACAGTGTCATTATCTATCTTCTTGTCCACCGTGTGAAGTAAACAGTATTCATTCATAGCTGAAGCAACTGAGCATTACATAAATGATGATGCTGGCAAAACTAACATAATACTTTAGTGCTGGAGACACGAATCAAAATTAGATACTTTCAACTCATTCACTCATTAAATAAGTAAGCACTTGTTGGATTTAACTAAACCCAGATCAATCATGTTTAAAGTTCTATTATAGTCACCATTTCGTGTGTTGTATCTAACACAATGCCTGGCAAATATCTAATTCTCTCTAAATAAGTGTTTACTGAATTGATGTGCCAGGTATTTTTCTATGTCCTCTATCTTCCTTTTATCGTAGAAACTCATCATATTCCATATCAGTGCAGATTATGTACCAAAGAGTGACAGTTGATTCAATACCATGGTTCAATATATGTTAGAAACAACGTTTTTCTAAATACTGAATAACCTCAAACTCCGATTTTTATTGAAATTTGGGTGTCAATTATGGAGTGATACATTAAAGCATTTCTTAGGTTATTAGTTTAAGGACATAACAAAGTCTGTGTTTCACAGCCCAATGTACATATTTTGAAACATATGATATTAAACTTTAATAAATCACCATCTGTTTACAATAACACCATACTAACTAGAGATAATGAACAAAATAGATCTGTAATTATGTTGGTATACCTGTGAATTTAGATTGGAGAAACTTTTCATTAGAATTTTCTCTAAACCTTACCTTAGCATAATTATAACATTTTACATTTGCTTCTCATATTATTTGTAAGTTATGCCACTATTCTGGATTCTTTGAGGAAACTGACAGGAAGCATAAAAATTATTTCTAGCAACAACTGGAAATTTTGGAATTCTTTCTTTCTTTATATTTTTAAGACAGGGCTTCACCCTTTTGCCCAGGCTGAAGGACAGTGGCAGAATCATAGCTCACTGCAGCCTCAATCCTCCTGGTAGTAGGAGGGACTATAGGCATATGCAGTCTGTAATCCTCCTGAGTAGCTGGGACTGTAGGCATATGCCACTATGCCTAGTTAATTACTTTTTTTAGAGAAAGGGTCTGACTATATTGTCCAGGCTGGTCTTGAACTCCTGGTCTCAAGCTATCCTTCTGCCTCAGCCTCCTGAGTCATTAAGACTACTGAGAGCCACTGTGCCCAGGGCCCTTTTTTTTTAACCATTAACTTGGAAGCCCCCTGAAATTCAGAAACAGTAACTGAGAAGCAGCTCCTGTGGATAACTCTTTAGGGGCAAAGAGAGTGAGGACATTCTCTCCATTTCTCCATCTCCAATCCTATGTGATGGTGTCCGCCATGAAGAAGAAATATTCTTTACAGCCTCTTTGTCAATAGATTAAAAACATTTTGCCTGTCTATGATTACATAGGCTAGTTTCCCAGGTGTGAAGCTTCATTTGTGCTTTGCACTTTCAAAATCCTGTCTCATTTACTCCTTTATTGAAGTTCCCAGGTCACTTTAGAATTGTAATTTACTATGCTTGCTGAAGCCTTTATATCTGCTGAAACTATTTTTATTTATTCAGCTAAAATTTCTTCTTCATATTCCACTCCTTCCTCTTCCCACCTCCCTGCCTTCTCCCACAACCCCCAATTGCCCCACCTCTCACTCATTTTCAAAATTAACCATTCCACTTCACTCTCTTCTGGCTATTCTTTTGAGCTCTCAATCGGATATATGTGGAAAAATAATTCTGTTCCCAATTTTAAGGAATTCTGCAACCTACGAGGTGAAACATCGTCACTAGAAGGCAGTACCTTTCTTGGGAATAAGCATTTAAAATGTTTATTTATATTATACAAATATATTGTATAAGGCTTATGTGTTTTTCTTTATGTTTTTTAAGGCTCAGTTGTTTGAGTTAAAAGCAATGACATTTTGGTTCTGTGATTTAATTCTCCAATTTATCTTCTAACTGTGAGCCCCATCTCTACTGCAGGCAAGTTTATATAGTTCATTCATTTTTTTTTTCTGTTCCAATAACAGCTTTCAATGATTTTGACTTATTATATCAGTTACAGTCAGATTCAAAATTCTTTTAGACTTTCTTCTATTATTTATTCTGATGAGTTAATATTTTGGAACTTTGAGTATCACTGCCTACTGGAGAAAATATTGTTAATGAGAGTTCAACCATTTTAGTGCTAGAATGGCTTTTCCTCTTTCTAGAAGATGTCAAAATCAAATAAAATATAGAGATAAATCTCTAATTTCAAAATATTTTGTTTATGAAGCAAGAATTGCAGTTTGAGTCATACACACAGACTGGGTGGTACTCAGGATGCCTGAAGAACAAAGAGAAGGTTGTGAACTTTTTTGAAAAAGACAAATGTTATGTATTGTTTCAAAAGAAACCTTATTAGATGTAGAGAAGCTTTAGGGAGCTGGCAAGCTCTGATTGGTGAATGACAGCAGTAGGTAAAACCTGTCAGGGCAAGTGGTTTTAGCAACTACTAGGTAAAATTGGTTTTAGGATTACATCTGTCCTTTTCAGCAGCGTAGTTTGTAGAAAATTTGATTCGTGCAGCCGGTGCTATGTACCCGGAGTGCTTTTCCCTGGCCTCTTGACCTGATTTAGTTGAGTATCACAAGAATGACACAGTTTGTATAATCTATTTTCACAAACATTTGCTTCATTAAAAAAAAATGTTTGGCACTGATTCTAACAAGTGACATCATTCTCAAGACCGCTTATTCTCATAGCTGTATTCATTGAGAAATAGCTCGTTTCTACCTACTGCCATTTTCTTAATTTATATCCCTTCTTTCTGATACGTAGCTTATCGGGCTTATGTATGTTTTCATTATTGCATGCAAAGTTCACTTCCATATCACTCTTGGCTCTTCACACAAGTTAGGTTTTAAAGTCTCAGTCTAATGGTATAAGATATATGTAGGGGATTGCCTTGCTTACTTTACAGCTGGAAAGTGATAAGACAGTCTCTTCATCTCTCAGTTACTCCCAAACTTCATGTAGGACAGTCTCCTAAATCTCCTGCTTCCCAAGCTTTTCTCCCTTGAGCTGCTGTTAAGAATCAGGGGCAACTTCACAGTTATAGCTCTTTATCTCTTCTTTCACTTTCACTTAAACTTCTCACTTTTAACTTAAAAGGACTGTTTTACTTTCCATGTGTGAGTAGAAGCCAGTAGCTAGGCAAATGGTCATTGCTGCAGATCTCTTACAGGTTTTCACCAATTTTTAAACATGCTATTCTATCTCACACTGAATTACACATTATCTGAATTTAGTACAGAAAAATATGGTTGTAGACATGTCCCAAGGATAAATGGAGGGCCCATAATCGAATATACAGTTGAGGGCGGCAGTGGGGAAAATATGCATAAATAGCTTAATTTCTCAAGTAATCTGCCCAACACACATTAATACTCAAAATATAACTTGTGACACCTGCTTGTTAAATTTAGACTTTATAATCAGTACTTATCTAACTCTTGAAGAGCCACTGATTCTACCCCTGCCCCCAGCAGGTCTTGCCCTAAACATCTTACATTTTCCAAAACGTTATCAAATTCTTTCTTTGCCAAATACTCTGGATTGTTTGTGTTCTCTCAGAACTCATGGGAGCCTTTCTTCCTCCTCAACACATACTTTAATTTCTATATTTGCGCACCGATATCCAGGATGCAATGTGACACACAGCATTCTTTCTCTGATGGTAAGAATACTTTGACAGACAATCTCATGTTATGGTAATTTTTTAAATTGTTTCCAGTCCCAAGCTGTAACTCTTATTTCCATACACCTTTATCTCAAAGAATCTTGCAGGTTCCCAGGAGTTACAATTTGTTTATTAATAATATGCTCTCTTGTCTTTTTACAAATTTCATATTTGTTTTCTTTTTCTCTATTTTTGTTCTTTTACTTTTCTTTTTTCTCCTATTCTTTATCTAGCTGGTTTCTATTTTTACTTTGACCTATAGTTTAGTTAGAAGTATACTACTGAATTTCCAAACACATAGAAAATTTTCTTTGCTGATAACATCTAGCTTAATTAAAATATGTTCAAATAACACGCTCTTCAAAATTTTAATCTTCTATTGTTGCTGATATATGCTTTGTGTCTTAGTATAGTGTAACCTTTTCATATGCTTAAAAGGAAAGTACAATAGACATTCCATATCTACTGATACAACTAGCCACAGATTAAAAATATTTGAAAAAATAAAAATAAGAAACTACACAACCATAAAAATTAACATAAGTAAAAATACCAATTATTTAAATATCACTTAGATATTATAAGTAAGAAAGAGTTGATTTAAAGCATACAGGAGGATTGCATAAATTGCATGCAAATATTATGCCATTTTATATGTACATCTTGAGCATTTGCAGATTTCAATATTCACGGATATCCGTGAACCAATCCCTTGCAGATATGGAGAGGTGACTATATCATTCAGTGTTAGGAGTGGGATTCTACACATGCCCATTAGCTCATACTTGTTAATAGTATTGTCTAATGTTTCAACACTTTTAGTAAGTTTGGGTCTGTTTTTCTTTCAGTTCCCTAAAGAGTGCTTAAATATTGCCCACTATAATTATATTTTACCTCTATATTTTGTCAATTTTTCCTCATGTATTTTAAAGTATTATGATTAGGTTAAAACTATGAATTTGCCTTTTGAAATTAAATCACTGATGCTAGTTTACACATAAATCTTTTATATAGCCAATAACCTTGCAAGGGATTCATGTTTATCTCCTGTTACTCAACACAGATGAGTAGATTACTTGCTTTATAACCTAAAGTCATAATATCTTGATCATACCAGTTTCTTTCCAGTAATCTCAGTTCTGCATTTAACATTTAATATACCCATAGATTAGAATATGCACAAGTGCAGACAGACAAACAGATGTGTGGCTGTGTATGTCTCTGTGTGTGTATGTATGTATTCTATATGCTTAGGTTTTCTTTCTTGAGACAAAGGAAAAATGATACATGGTTCAAAACAACAAGGAATGTTGTAAAATTACCCTTCCTCCTCAGCAATTTGGCCAGGTTTTTTATTTAAATAAATGTTATTGTGTATATTTGAGGTTTACAACATGAAGTTAACTTTAGACCAGGTTTGTGACTAAGAAGAGGTTTGCTATAATTGCAAAAAAGAAAAAAAAAACTTGCATTTTACTTGAGGGCACATCCAAAGCACTATTTCTAAGAATTTGGGAGTGGTAAACATGGAGTATGAATGTTTGCTTTCTACCACAGGAATTCTGAAGGCCAGATTTCGGGATTTTGGCTGAGAGAACTCTTGGTAGCCCAGTACACAAAGAGATTAGTAATGATATGTGATTTCCCACGGGTCAAGGAGTTATCTTGAAATGTAATCAGTCCTCCTAGAGAAAACAAGAGAAACCTGCAGATGGATGGTCTGACTGCATGCAAGGATTCCAGTAAGAACATTTTATAATAGTAGGGAAAACAAAATTATGTGAATTGGAACTATAATAGTGTCTTTTTGAATAGCACAAAACAGCCAGATGTGACATATAATTCTGACCTACAACCATCTGTATTTTCTGACTGATGGATAATGAAGAAAAAGTAAGAAAGGTAAAATTCGGTTATTTTCATAGTTTGTACTTGGGCAAGAGGATTCTTATGATACTGTGATGCCATTCATTGAGAAACTGATTTCAGGTGAAACAGACTTGTAAAGAATAAAAAATAAACTTATCCTTAGAAATGTTAAATTTATGTTATAGTGATTATTTCTAGTTGAATTTAGGGAAAATTTCATATGTATATGGACAGTAACAGGAGGCAGCCAATTGTCTAGGCAGATAGGGGTAGGTACCCAGTGTAACCCCAACTCTAAGCCAAAGACTGTGTAAAGCCTGCAAGCCAAGCTACAAATTAAATTATTAGACCAGGCTGAGAACTTGTCTTCCTATTTGTCATGTTTTCCTCTGATTAATCCTTACCCTTCACCTATTTTACAGTTAGCTACCCTTTCCTATTTAGTTTTCTACACTTTCATGCCCACCTTTGAGTGGTGTCTTCACTTTAACCATTTTGCATATTCACAAACCTATCAGCATGCACTCCCCATCCTGTGCCTGTAAAGACCCCAGACTCAGTCCATAGGAAAGGGGATGGCCTGACTTCAGGGAAAAGAGACAGCCTGACTTCAGGGAAGACAATGTGCCTTTCCAGTCCTCTCTCCAGCTCTCCTTTCCAGCTCCCCTCTCTGCTGAGAGCTGTTTTCATTGCTCAGTAAAATTCTCTGCCTTCATCATCCTTCAGTCATCCATGTGATCACATTCTTGGTTGCTGGACAAGAGCTTGAGACCCACTGATGTAGGTACCCAGAAAGGCTGTCACACCGACCCTTTTCCCTCACCAACAGAGGGCAGCTGCCCCATGCTACAAAGCAAGGGGCCAACTGAGCTGTTAACACACCAGGTGGAACTAAAGGAGCACTGTAACACTCATTCTGGAGCTTTGGGGTCACAGGCACCCTCACCTGGACTAGCATGTTCCCCACGAGGTGACACTTCTGGTATGTCCAGGGGACCCACCTGGAGCTTGCCCCTGTGTTGATGCCCAGAGCAGCCAGCTGGATATGACACTTGCTCTCTCATGTGTTCCCTCCCAGGAGGGATTGAGCATGGATGGCTGAGCTGGGGCAGACACCCCTGCCATGAATCCAGCAAAGGGGTAAAGAAAAATCCTGCATCACACGTATGGTCTAGTTCATGTCTCTTTCTATCTCCATCTCCATCTTCATCCAAAACTATATCCATACCTGTAATATCTAGCTTCAGTTTATTTGATTTACTGTTGAAACTTGAAGTTTTAGTTCAGATGACACCCTGACATTGTGTCAGGGTAATTAGAACGTATGCAATTCTAGTGGTGGAAGAGATAATTACCACTCCTTCTTATGTCCAATAGTTTCCCAATGTTTTGATGATGCTTTGAATTCTATAATTACATATAATGTTCAAATCAATGCTCCTAGAAAAGTAAAGATGATTGACAACTGAGCAGTCAACTATTAAACCTAGGTAAAAGGCCAGCATAGATGACAGTCAGAAATTTGCCTAAAACCAGTCTTCAAATATTTTTTAGAAAGAGAAATACCTCAGTAACATTTTTAAGTCATAGTAACATGAAATATATGTTACTTCATATTCCTTAATTAAACCTAAGGGCCAGATAATGTATTCAACAAGTCTATGTACATGTTGGTATTTAGAAGTAAGCATAAACATATCTAGGTTTTTGTTTATTTTTAGTCTAAATAATTTTTCTAATTCTTAACTCTGATTTTAATATTACTTGTCTTTTGTGTAGATTTATAGCCAACTGTATTTAACATGCATTATTTTATCTAGAAAACACCTAAAATGATGACAAATACATTTTTCCCTGGTTTTATGGCTTAAATAAGCTTGTGTAATAATTTAATAAGCCTGCCAACAACATGCAACGATACTTTGAGATATATTAGAGATGTTAAACCAAGTTTATCAAAGCATCTTGGCGGTGACTCTGATATCCATCTACATATATTATGCAATTCTTCTCAAATATCATTATATCACATCAATCAGTGATGCAAATAATGCCAGAAAACAAAAATCTAGTTCAAATGACCAAGGGTACTGAAAACTTTATTTGTAGAAAAATGAATGTGGGAAGCATGTTGCATATTATGCAGAACAACTGCTAAAAATAATATCATTTATACTTACAAGACTTCTCTAATATCTCTGCCCACTCTAGCATTTGCTTGTTTACTTTCTCAAAAACCAGAGATCTTATTATAGGCAATTTCTTATATAAAATGATTGAACACATTTTATATCTTCAGAGTTTTAGCTCTGCTTTTTCTTTTGATTTAGCAAAATCTAAGAATCCATCTTCACTTGAAATATTAAACTGCAGTTATTACAAGTATTTTTAATTTCAAAGTGTTTTTTTGTTTGTTTTCTGTCATTTACAAATCTATTGAGTTGGTGGAAATTATCAATTTGATTAAGCTATTTAAGTTTAATGATTATTTTTGCTGTGTGTTATTCATGTATTCATACAGAAGAAAACTGATTCAGCAACTATCACAAGTTTGCATAATTTACTGTGCACAGGAAAGGATAATGACGGTCAAGACAGATGAATATTCTACCATTGCTGAACTTAAATTCTAATGAAGTTAGACAGTGAATCATATTAAATTGAAGCATGTTTTGATAAAGGAAGAACAGAGTATATTGGAATAAGCAGTAGTAAAATAAAAACACTATGATCTAAGGGATAAAAAAGTCTGGAATAAATACTACTTAAACTGAAATTAAGAAGATGAATAGATGTTGATTAAAAAAGTGCTGATACTGATGACATTAGAAAATGATATAATATGAGAGGTTAAAACAATGGAATATGTTCCTGGGACAGGGATCCAATTCCTAAAGGAAATGACACCTATACCAGTTATTATGCCTGCATACAAATTATAGCAAAATTTAATGGCATAAATTCCCATTTGCTACACTCAGATTTTGTGGGTTACAAAAAAAATTTGACTTTCATGTGTGGCAGTTGATGCTGGCTGGTGACTTTGTACTTCAGTTCCTCTCTATGTGGGAAACTCTATTTTCTTTTTACATAAACTCTTTTGGGCTTCTCATGGCATGATGCTACTTTCTCCAGGTGAGCATCCTGATAGCGCTAGAGTTAGAGCTAGAGATGAGGAGAAGGAGAGAAAGAGAGGTAGAGGAAATAGAGATGGGGAGAGGGAGAGACAGAAACAGAGAGAATGAGAGGAGAGATAGAGAGGAAGAGACATAGAGAGACAGAGGGCAAGATGTGGAAACTCTTCTTTTTTCATGACTAGGCCTTAGAAGATATCTAGGATCATTTCTGCTATACTCTACTGGTTAAAGAAAGGGCAGGCTCCTACTCAGATGCAAATAGGGGTAACAGAAACTGTCCATCTCAACCACAGGAAAGCCGGTCATATATGTAACAGTCTTCTTTGGAAAATGCAATTTTCCATAGTCCACTTGAGTAGTTCAAAATGTTTAGAACTACTAAAACATGGTGTGAAAGATAAAGGGAATTCAGTGATTTATAAGATATGTGGAAACGTAATTTCATTTGAAGGGTTCTGGCAAGATATTGATGAGTTTCATGTAGTAAAATGACTTCAGCAGATTAGTATGTTAGAAAGATCTCTTCGTATGATTACTTTGTTAGAAGGGAGCAAATCTAAATATGCAGAGTATTGCTCCTGCATATTTGAAAAACTTGTATAAGTTAGGACAAAATCAGAGCACCAAGAAATAAAATAGAACATACTTTTAGCACTTAAAATGGGAAAGGTGTGTGATTAATTAGCCATGAGGAGTTAGGGAAAAAAAGGAATCCAAATAAACAACACATTTCTAGCTTAACCAACTTGGCGAATGATGGTACCATTTAAACAAAGCAGAAGAAGAGTATAGTTAAAGGAAAAATTGTGAGTCAGTGATGTACAGCCTTGGTTGTAAGCAGAGATTTTCAGTAAGAAATAAAATACTTTCAAAGTCATCAGACAAGATAAAGCTGGAAATATATATTTGAGGAATTTTCAATATACAGAAAGCAATTGAAATCATAGGTGCTTAAGAAATGGATTTATAGTACTACATAGAAATGGAAGAAAAACAAGTCCATGAATGGTCTTTTTTAAATTGTAATTTAGGTTCTGGGGTACATGTGCAGATCATGCAGGATTGTTGCTAGGTACATACATGGCAAGGTGCTTTGCTGCCTTCATCCCTCCATCACCTATATCTGATGCATTGGCACTGTTATTTACTATGTTCCAGTCAGTGTTCTAATTGCTTTACAATTTTGGTCTTGTGTAACCTTACAACATTCACATGAAGTAAGTGTTATTATTATTCTCATTTAATAGTTAAGAAACAGAATTGAGACAGGCTAAGAGATCATGCATGAATTCCAACTTGAACATTTAAGTCCACAGCTTATGGTTTTCTTGACCACTGTGATTTGCTGCTCAGAAAATTAATTGAGTGAGAGAAGATGGAAGGAATGAATAGCACAGGTGCCAGAGTGACAGAAAGGGAACCAGTACTGAACAGTGTCAACATGATAGAGAAGGAGCATTTCAAAAAATTAAATAATGTGTTAAGAATTTCAAATATGTTTAAAGCCTTCAGGTGATTTGGTAAGTTTGGGGCAGATGAGCTACAAATGAGAAGAATAAAATCCTATTTTGTTAAAGTCACACAATATTAATATTATTCTAGAGACACAAACATATTTATGTTAAATTCATTCAACCACATATTTCATCCTCAAAATTTGAAGCAGCTGTTTATTTCAGACTAGCAATCAAATAGTTTCAAAAATATTAGTTACTTAAAAGTTTAGATCAAAGAATAAATTCAGATGACTGAGGATATTGGGGTGACATCTTTCAGTACTTATTTGAGCTCATATATTAATTTGAACACTTTAGGGAGATTTGTTCCCTCTGCTAAGTTGTATTGACATGTTTCTTTAAATTAAAAAATAAACTACTTACCAAAGTACAAAATTGATATGTATATGAAAACAAGGACCAGATTGAATCTTTGACACTAGCTGAAGAGTTGTCATTGTGCCTCTCAAAGATTATAACCTTAAAGGTCTACATTATACTAATGTTCTAGGCAAAATTTAGGACTCAAACTAGATTTTCATTGTAGATTAATGTTGCCCTTATAGTATAAAAATGTTTTCAGAAATACTACTTACCTTTAGGTATTTGCACACATTTGTATATGCAGGGTAACCTTTGTTTGATGTGGGCTATGAAAAGCTTGGATATATTTCACATTACAATGAAGTCACTAAGACTATGTCCAAGCAACTCATACAGCTCCCTAAACCTCAGAAGGGTTTGACTGAAATTCTGCCATAAAGCAAAGTATGAACACAGAGAAGTGATTTATGGCAAATGAGGAGACGTATTCCCAAAACTTTCCGAATGTTGTGGAAGAAAACTAACACTCTTTCACTTCAGGATCTAAGAACTGCATCTTTCATATCTTAGATTAAATAAGATCATCTGGAAGGGGTAAAAAGGGAAAGAGAAAGGAAAAGAAGAAAACATCTTAAAGAATCTTAGCTAAAACTGAGATTCTTAAAATTTCAGGAAATAGTCAATATTGAAACATCAGTTCCCAGATATAGAAATCTTCAGATGTTACTGTACCCACGTTTAGCCACTCCTGTCAGGTATTAGTATATTCATCTATACTCAGATTTCTGAAGCTAGGATTGGAACTCTAAAGAATGTATTTTACAGATTTCTTCTGCCAGCTTGCTTCTTTTTAGTTTCTAACCATAGTAGGCACTAGAGGAATATTGGAAGTCAGAAGAAAGGAATACTTCTTTGTGTATGGTTTTCATTCCTGTCATCATCTCTTCAGGATCAGAACATCATGCTAGCAGTGGTTCCCACCTCCAACTTCTTCCATTACGCCTCAAACTGACCTTCATGCACACTTTCTGAGGAGAACACGGTGGATGGGCCACACCTACTTCTCAAAGCCTAAATTCGACCTGTATATTTTCCTTCTTAAAATCTTCCAAATCTTTTCAATCCCCATTTCTGAACCTTTTTTAATGACAGAAAGTCTTTATTTTTCATGCAGGGTGCCACTGCAGCATTTTGGTATGCTGTCTTATTTTATGCAGAAAACTGGTGAACATCTTCAGACACTAAGACCAGGAAATAAAATGGGTTAATGCTATTTGTTGATACATTTATGGATCACTGAGCAGTGTTAATAGAGGCTATCTTTATCTGAAAGAAGAATTACAATCACTCACTCTGGCCGCACAGGGTGATTCTAGAATGCAATTCTAGTGAAAGGTACGTACAACCAGCAAGCAAGCAAGGGACAGATACCATGTCCTCTTCTGAAGGGAGTGACTGATTTGGAATGAAGCTCTGCAAATTTTAAGAATTGATATAGCCACCTTAACAGCTCATTATTGAGATTCCCTTACTGTGTATGTTGGCAATCAGCAAAAGTGAGAATTTCTGAAATGCACTAAATGGGATTAAAAAGCAGAACACTATCCATGTGACAGAATTGCCGATTCACAACTTTTGCCGTGTTCTCACCTGTTGTCCTGTGAAAACCTCTCATCTGATGAGTTTTAGTGAAAGCCTCTTGAAGCTGTAACAGACTTTTCTCAACCCAGCTGTAGATACTAAGTATTAGGAACATGTGTCCGTAGGAAATGGTAATGTTTCTACTGGAGGTGTCAGGTGTCCTCTTGATGTTGTCAAAGGAATCTGCTCCCATATAATCAGCCTGGTCCTATTTCCACCACTCCTTCTGTTCTTCCAGGGATACAAAAGCTGTGCCATAGCTGGGATCTCCTGAAGGGACAGATGTGGTATACCTCCTGAGATATCATCCACATTTACATATGAGCAGGTGTCTTTGACAAGGCCAAATTGTTTTAGCAGAGGTAAAATGTTGGTGGTAAAAATGCTCCACCACCAGATGAGAAACTGGATGAGTCATGTTGGGATCATGGGACTCACTTTTGACATTTTTTGTTTTGGGATCATAAGTATAATTCCCTGGTTTGACTCGTTCCAGGAAATGCACAGCTTTGGCATTTGAACCAAATACTTTAATAAATGCTGGGAGGTAGGAGTATAGAGATATGTTGCTTATGTTATAAATAAACAGCAGGTGTTTTCTGATATCTGTTGTTGCCCAGCTGCTAAAAAAAAATGTGTTCAATAAGTCTTGGTCTCCACCATCAAAACTACCTTGCTCAGAAGCCAGATGAAACAGCTGATTTTATATTTCAACTGAAGGCTGACAAACGAAGACTCCAGAATTGAAGCAGTTAGGCCACCCTTGGTCTGGTGCTGCTAACAATTCTTCTCTCTCAAAAAGATCATCAATATTTGCTAGGACCAGCCGTGAATACACATTTTGAATACTGCGTAAGTGACTAGCTGTGGAGCTGTGACAGTGTGGCACCCAACTCTGGCCTCTTCATTAAGGTTAGATGAGCAGAATCACTGCTGTCCAAGACATCTAGCATGATGACTTTAGCAAAGACTGTCTCTAAAACATTTCTCATAGAGTTGGAGACTTTCGGGGTGGTGAGCATGACCAGCCTCCTGGTGGTCCTGTGCTGTTTAAGAGGGGAGCCCCAGGCCAGGGCACCTTTGATGTAGGCATAGTTTGTGGTCAGTGTCACAAAGGCCTGATCTGTCTGGTGCTGCCAGGGGTTCAGGTGGCCAGGGCAGCTGCAGGTAGGTGGCTCAGAGAAGTCAGCACCAGGAGGGACTGCAACCAGTGAGGGGGCATGGCATCTGAATCTATTCCATCAATAGAATAATTGATTCCTGCAGTAATTTCTTGGTGGCTCCTATTTCCTTTCTCTTTGCTTTCTCTGTCATCTGTGTAACCTGCTACTAATATTCGCTTTTTAAATATGTAATGTTTCTGTGTTACTGACTGGACCCTAGTAGTAAATATTGAACAATGCTTTCTGATTTGTTTTTCTGTGGTCTCTTCAAGGATTCCCCACAATCCAACAATAAAGACTTAATGTTTCATAAATGTTTTACAAGAAATGCCTAGAAGACTTACAAATTTTCAGCTGAAATTAAAGAAAATATTTTGTTATATTATCTAGACATATTATTAGCATGTTTATAAAAATGGTGATTTAACTTTTAATTTAAAATTAATATATTTATTTCCTGGATATACATTAGTGAATCTATAGTCATAACATAGCTATTCCCTGATTGCAGCTTTAAAGAACTTGCCTCTAATTGAATGAGTAAACTAAAATGACAGTAAATCCTGTGGCAGTCTATTCATATAAAGAAGCTAAATAGTCTATCACCATTTTACTGACTTCTGAGCAATTATTTTGTTGAAGATTTGTTAAAACACTTTTAGTACTTTTCTAACATTAACACTATGCTATGTTGAAAACACTATATAGAAAGTTAAATTACTAAATGTTAAAGTTACCTATATATACTCATAATTTGCTCATTTAACTAACTGTGATAACCAAATTTTATGTAATTTTACCTCTTATAAATACTAGAGTGTACCTTATTAATTAGGCAAATAAAGTGTCACACTGATTTTTGGTGACCGCTAACATACCATTGACTAATATTCATGGGTGTGGTGGATCCTTTGGAAAAGAGAACTAACTAAAAAACATTTCTTAAAGACAAGATACTTCTGAAGTAATGTACTGCAGAATTATTGAAAGAATCTTTAGAACTGGGAAGTTATATTGAGATGCTATTTTGATATTGATAGCATGTAAAATATATTAAATTCACATTGACATTTTAAAAAAGAATGAAAAGGATGAACTTCCTATCATCTGAACTGCAGAGCTTTTATGATATAATACTCTTATTTCTAAAACTATGATTAAAACTGCACTTCAAAAGTCAAATCTTTTCAAAGAAACTCTAAATTACCAAGTAAAGAGTTTGAAAATCTTATCTAAAGTTCTTATGAAAAATTCTCTTGACCTTTGGTTTGACATTGAAAAAGCCTCTATGGCTCTATTCTCTTCATGACAACGAATTCATAAGGAAAAAATCTAAAACAAAATATTTGTTCAATGTAATATAAAAGTAAAAATTTTTGTGTTTGTGTATGTATAAGTAAAATTTTGCATATGTACATGTTCAGGCAATATTATTGAGAATGCATTTATATAATTAGTATCAAAAATATTTAAATCAAAAAACACTCTCCTAATTTGCCTTCCTTTACATGGTGCATTAGAAGCAAATTCCTCAGACCATGGTTTTCTTTAAATGAGTAAATTAGGAATACTTTCACCTGTTATTAGATGAATTGGTGTCATTACTTTATGTTGAAAAATATATTATAGAATTAAAAATATGAGCTTTGTAACTATATTATCAGAACAAACTTTGTAATGAGTTGTTTAATTTGTAGAAAATGTGCATTGGATCTGGTGTGCCTTAGAATCTCAATATCTCTGATCTGGTGACACAGAATTATGACTTGGATGGGGGCATTTCTATTTAAGCATGATGTGTTGTCTATGTTAACTTATGTTCTAACACAACTGACATAAAAAATAATAAAAAACAAAGACAATAGTGGGAAAAACTTCGCCAGAAGAAAGCTTCCAAGAGATGTTTTAGATGCAGAACGTTGAAAAGGGAGAGCTCATTTTCATGCACAACATGACAGTGATGAGAATAGAAATAATTACTTCATATAGCCCTTGAGAGTCTCAGAATATAGATAAATTTAGAATGATGCATGTAGCTAAAAACAGGTGGGTTGTTAAAAGCCATTGATTGCCCTTTGCCTCTGCCAGATGGGATACTGATCATTTATTTTGTGAAAAATATAACAAAAAGTGCCCTGGGTTCCAGAATTCAAGTACAATAGGAGAGGCCTGGGAGAAAAGGCACAACGGTCCAAGCTTTGTTTGCCATTTCACTTCCAACTCATTATTTTGTATGAGCTCTGTAAAAGGAAAAAGATTGCCATCCAACCCTCGAGTATATGCCCAGTCTTCCTGGAACAAGAAAGGATTGTAAGGAACCACTGTGCTGGGAAAAATAGCAGAAGAGAGTACTCTAGAAGCAGGATAGTAAAAGCAGTAAGAGATTTTTAGGCCTGCCACTTTTTATTACTGGAAATAATTTATACCATGGCTTGCTGTTTTACACTTTTGGTCATGAAGGCAGTAAGGCCAGAGCATCTTTGGGAGAGAATACTTTATATTAAAATGTAGCTAAAATTGATCTTGCTAGCAAATGGGTTGGTCATGCATACTTAATAGTGATCTCAGACAGCCTCTCAGTGTGCCAACCCCTGAGGATTAGGTGTTCAATACTGAGGGAGACAGTTTTCTAAAATAGCATTGTCAGGGTAAATATGGGGAGTTTAACACTTGATGATCTCTTGAATGAACTTTGTTACCTGCATTTCCCTAAAATTATCTGTAAGAGCATAATCTAGTAGAGTGCCAGCCTTGCCATTATTTCTGTCTCGTGTTGTTATCACTTGATGATGAATTTTGCTTGGGGATCTAAAGTTCACAGAGAAAACAAATTAAACACATAGGTTTTCAATCACTGTAAAAAAAATAATAAACTGAAAAACTTATATATTCTGATTACGCTCTATCAACCCTCTCTTCATTCTTCTTCCCCCCTTCTGCCCCTCGCTGTACCCTAAAACAATGGTCCTCAACATTTTTGGCACCAGGGATTGGTTTTGTGGAAGACAATATTTCCTTGGATGGAGAGGGGATGGTGTCAAGATGATTTAAGCACATTACATGTATCATGTACTTTATTTCTATCATTATTACATTGTAATACACAATGAAGTAATTATATATTCACCACAATGTAGAATCAGTGGAAGCCCTGAGCTTATTTTTCTGCAACTAGATGGTCTCATCTGGGGGTGATGGGAGACAGTGACAAGTCATCAGGCATTAGATTCTCAGAAGGCAAGCACAACTAGATCCCTGCAGTTCACAGCAGGGTTCATGCTTCTATGAGAACCTAATGCCACTGCTGCTTTGACAGGAGGTGAGTCCAGGTGGTGACACAAGTGATGAGGAGTGGCTCTAAATATAGATGAGGCTTTGATGGCTGGCTTGCTGGGGGCTCACCTCCTGCTGTGTGGCTCAGTTTCTAACAGGCAATGTAGCATGGTGTGCGAGTAGCTGTCCATGGCCTGGGGGTTGGAGACCATGTCCTCAAAAAAAAAAAAAAAAAAACAGAAAAAAACAAGACCATAATGTATTACCATCAAGTTTTGAATTAGGTTCTGCTAGGGAGATACATGTTTCTTATGCTTTTCAACATAATAAAGATAGTGTTTTTTTTCTAGGACAAGAGGTAGACAAGTTTACTTCCCATTATAAAAGCTTCTGACTCCCTGAATTCAGGCTACTTCTTTAATTTAACATCTTGCATGTAGAATGCTGAGTGTTATCTAGTAGATTATCTGCAATAATCTGATTTGTATACAGGTGTACAATTAATATCTTTGTATTGGCTAGACTATTTTATTGCTTTATAGAGGGAGAAATAAAGCAATAGGAAATACCTATGCAAATGTTTGTTGATTATTGCAATGTAAATAATTTCTGCCAACGGCAATGTGAATGAAACTTTAAAAAACATATATCTCTCTATGTCAAATTTGCATTTAAACCAGTTTTTAATATCTTATTTGCATCCTCTTTAATGAGTTAGATAAAATCTTTGACACATTAATTTTGTATTGGTATGAAGGTCATGTTTTTACTTTTTAAAACTGTTACTAGGACTTCATATATAAACACTGATTAAGAGAACAGTGCCTCTAAACACATGTATATATCAGTAGGAACTGACAGAGTTTTATTACCTTGAGATGATATTTTATTATGTCTTGTTATGTAAAGTTTAGAATAAGTCAGGAATTGTGTTCTAGGATAAAAATGGCTCAGTAGTTACCTATCTAGTGTCTGATTTCTATTAGTGCTATTTAGGGAATTGTGATAAATAGGCTGAGGAAATGGTAAGGGACTTAAAGGATTTATATTTTTATTCTAATAATATACAAAATTTCTTTAGATATCATGTTAATAACCAAAATGGCTTAATTTATGTCTTATTTTCAAGAAAAATTCTAATATTTAGATTTTCAAGAATTTACTTTATGACTTTATGAGACAAATGACCATTGGAAGATTTTTTTTTTCCTTTTTCTTTCCGTTATACCTTTAAATGCAATGCACATGTGGACAGTCATGATAAATATAGTTATTTGTTTCTGGAAGACTCTCATCTCAAATCTGTAACAAGTTGATTCACTGCAGCAGAAAATCTTTACCCAAATGTTAGTAACCATAAAATGCTTCTATGGTTTACATTAAAAAATAATAATAATTGAGGTCGGAAATACATTATTTCAGTTGATAGTAAATTCTCCCAGTACGTGTGATTTTCTGAATTTAAAATATTTAATGATATAATGTATAGTCTATTTTTTATTATTATTGTACTTTGGGGTCTGGGGTACATGTGCACATTCTGCATCCTGCAGGATTGTTGCATAGGTACATACATGCCATGGTGGTTTGCTGTCTCCATTCCTTCCTCCCCAACCCGTCGCCTACATCAGGCATTTCTCCCAATGTTATCACTTCCCATCCTCACCGCCCCCAGCTGTCCCTCCCCTCCAGCCCTGTGAGTGTTGTTCCCTTCCCTGTGCCCAAGTGTTCTCACCGTTCATCACCCACCTATGAATGAAAACATGCAGTGTTTGGTTTTCTGTTCTTGTGTCAGTTTGCTGAGAATGATGGTTTCTAGATTCATCCATGTCTCTACAAAGGATATGAACTCATCATTTTTTGTGGCTGCACAGTATTCCACATTTTCTTTGTCCAGTCTATCATTGATGGGCCTTTGGGTTGGTTCCAGGTCTTTGCTATTGTCAACAGTGCTGCATTATATAACACAATCGTGCATGTTGAAAGATTTGTTAGAATTGTCCACAATCAAAATATATGAATGATGTAATTATCTATGTAAAGATGTCCTTTGATTATCTATGTTTAATAATTGCATGGCTATATTTGAAATTATGCTGAAAATTAAACAGCTAAAAAATACTTGTCTTTTTATGGCATCTGTATAGAATATTATTTTATTGTCTTTGCTGAAAGCATGCTGTAGAAACTCTCAAGGCATGGTAATTAGAAAAGGATTAATAAAGAAAATGACAAAATATTTTATGAGAAATGATCTCCCGATTAGAGATCGATTAAGTTCCCCCAAAAATATTTTTGACCTCATTGGAATAAATCCTACAGATTCAGAAAACTGTGTATTAAGTTTAAAGAATATGAAGATTTCTGTCATATTTCTTGCCTAAAAGGAAAATGAGATTGACAAGAAAAGATTAAAACATTAATAATAAAAGAGAAAATGATAAATGGCATGGGAGAATTATTACTATTTATTACACTTATTTATTACAAATGTGTTGTAAAATTCTGTTTAATGCTGTTTTGTGCTGCTGTAACCAAATATCTGAACCTGAGTGATTTATTATAAACAAATTTATTGCCTTTATAAGGAGAAGACTTCTAGTAATAACATCACTTGTCATATCTAGCAGTTACATGTACTTTGGTATACAAGTCTAATTTCCATGCCCTAAGCTTTCTCTTCTATCTGCTTTACTATCTTATTACAACTCAGACAAGATATCACTACCTTTGTTTTGAAGATGAGAACTCAGTTCGAAAATTTATTTATCTGTGAGAATCAATCATGAAATTAATGAACGATTTAATTACAAATCTCCAGTATTGTGTTTGTTTTGGTTTTTATTATTGTGTCACTTTCTCAGGTGTTCTTTGTCTATTATGGTAACCTGCATTTAGTAAGCACTCATTTTTTTACATTTTGAGTGATCAGTGTTAAACAAATGTTTAAAATTTATCTTTTCCAACAAATAAACTTGGTGAATATATAACTAAGGCATTTAGTAATATTTGAGAATGTAATGTAACTGTAAGATGTAGCAATGAATAACTATGAAATAATAGCAATAAATGGAACTGATATTTGGTTTAGAGTGTAAAAATTTCAAAATTCTTTACACACAGTCAAAGAGAAACATCAAGAAGCAGGTGGTATATACTGATTTCTTTGCGGTCAGAGATTTAGTCTCTCTCTCTCTCTCTCTCTCTCCCCCTCCATATATATACTTAGCATCTGTCATGCAACAGAGCAAATTTTTTTAAGTGCAGAATTTTTTCGTGAGAACTAAAATATCTCATGAAAAATTGATAGCTGTTTCATCAAAGGTTTTACAACTGCCTACTCAGATATCACCAATGCATTGTAGTGCTCACATAGGACAGAAGGATGAAGTTTCTAAAGGGAGTAATTTTGCTGATAGAATTGCAAAAGCTGTTAAAACATGACAGACACCAAATTTAGAAACTTCGCTTGTAATACAACAAAAAGTTTTATTCATTTTCAAATATGTTTCACAAAACAAAACAGACAAATGGATTATGCAGGAAGGTATAGAAATTTGACTGAACTATGGCAGTTACCTAACAAAATTTGTATTTTAGCATTCTTTATTTGCTTACTGATGCTGTGTCATCAACAAAGTTATCTAAATTAAAGAGCGATTTTAAAATTACCAGACCATTATTATGCCTATGTAGAGGCCAAGGGTTCTCCTTGGCCCTCTGAAATTTCATGGAAAAATCAATGTGCAAAAGGCAGATTAATAGAAAAGACATATAATTGTATTTAACATGTACATATGAGAGGCTTCAAATTGTAGACCCAAAGATACAGGGGAAATTGTCCACGTGTATACTTATGTTCAATAAAGTATGGATAGCAGTGGAGAAATATGATTGGACAAAAGTGTCTAATCCAATGTTAATAGACGGATTGGAGAAACCCAGCAAGACCTATCTAGATTTTTCTTTACTCCTCTGAGCATGCATGCCTAATTAAACATCTAAAAAATACTGGGTGTGGGGCTGGGCTTTCTAGAATGAGGATTTTATGACCTACAGACAAGCAAAGTAGGTCAGATAATATTTTTATGGCCAGTTTTTACACAGAAAAGCAGAATGAAAATTTGAGTAATGTTTTTAGGTTTTACGGCTGACTTTGGAGAAAAGGGGTTCTATAACCTGCCTTGGCAAGAGGGATTCCAGCTTCTAACACTAACCTTGGAAGAAATAGGACTAAGAGACTGGAGGGCAGGAGTAGGTCAGATAAAAACTTTTGCTTCTGATGCTTTTGTTTAGGATATTGTTTTGAGCCCCAGCACTGGAATTCTGCAACCTAGTATATTAAGGTGGCTAGAGCTTTACAACTGGCTTTGTGAAATAGTTCAGTGACTGACAAATAAGCACAGGACCTCTTCCTTTATGTTTTCCAGGCCTATAAATTTGCTTCTGAAAGCATGTTCTATGTCTCATTTAACTGGATATTCCCATAATCACATTTAATACTTAAAAGAACTTCTTTCTTCTGTATAAACCCTGAGGCAAAAAGTCAAAAGGATATAGTAAGACCTGTTACAAGTCTGCCAATCTTATTGACTAGAATTTTGTCTACAGAAAAACTCTTCTACAGAAAAGAGAGGCCATCGCTGCACTGGGCGAGACACTTTCAAGTGCTGCCAATCATTTATGTGGCTGGCAAAGTGAAAACCACAAAACAAAGCAATACTGGATTTATGCTCATCATGTGAGGCTTACCACCTCAGGAGAACTGGTCTATAATTTCCACAAATGACTTAAAACTTATTTATTTTTTATATTAAATGGTACTAGTAAAAACAAGAGGAAGCAAAAATAACTACTATGTCATAGATTGCCTTGCTGTCTTATTCACAATAGTTTTATTTCAATTGCTTTACTGAAAATCACATTTTATTATAAAACAAATACATTATTTGTTACATTACTACTTTCTTTCTGTAACTCCAGTAATAGTTTCCACAATCTCTTTTCTGATCAGCTATAAGTTACAATCTCAGTTCAATAGAATGTAGACTTTGTTGAAAACATACCATGAGATCTGCAAAATAAAAAAGCAAAACTATTTTCTATGAAAAAGCAATTTTCAGATTGGAGAGCCTCAGCCTGCAACATAAAATGAAAATGTTATCTGAGAGGGGTTGGAGAGCTAGAGATTATAAAGGCAAAGGCAGCAGAGCAAGAGAGAGGAGTCAGGGAAGTGAAGGGCAGAGTTTTAACTGGACCACCTTTAAGCCTAACATCACTAGTCTCTCTTAACTGGCTGGTTCCAGGAAATCTGTGGGTTGGTACCAGGTGATCTGTTAGTGATCATCTGGGAAATTTTTAGTTGCAGTCTATATCAGCATCCACAATAGGAACTGGTTTGGCTTCATTATAGAAAGGGATGTCCTGTGACACATACATAACATTGTTGCAGGACTGTCAGGTTTATATGCCCATTGTGTGGCAATATACCAATACAGTGAAACAGCCGGGCTTGCAGTAAAGAAAAAGTTTAAAAATTGCCAAGGCTGCTGAACAAGGAAATGGCAGGAATTCTCAAGCATCAAGTCCATTTTCTCATGGGTTCTGGACAAAGGACTTTAAGGAAATTATGGAGTGTTAGGGGCTGGAAAATTGGGATCGCTGAATTGGGGTAAAAGGGGTGAAGTTAGGATGTAAAAACCGCATTCTTCCATAATTCTTCCGTGAGTCTGCTTCCTACTTGGCCCTTCAGAACATCTGGCATCAGTAGTTTTTTCATATGCAGAACCAAAAGAAGGAACTCAACTAGAATGTTTATCATTTCATAGTGCCTTAGATTTCATCTACAGAAAAGAAAAGGAACAAAGAGTCTTGTGACAAGGGCTATGTTTTCCTGGGGTACTGTATTAGTCCTTTTTCGCACTGCTGATAAAGACATACGTGAAACTGGGCAATTTACAAAAAAAAAAAGAGGTTTAATGGGCTTACAGTTTCACATGTCTGGGGAGGCCTCACAATCATGGTAGAATGCAAGGAGGAGCAGTCACATCTTATGTGGATGACAGCAGGCAAAGAGAGTGTTTGTGCAGGGGAACTCCTCCTTTTAAAACTGTAACATCTTATATTTACTGAATCTTATTTTACTGAATAAAAATATGACTTAGACTACCCAATAGTACATTTAACAAATAAAACCATCAAATCTCATAAGACTTATATGCTATTGCAAGAACAACATGAGAAAGACCTACAACCATGATTAAATTACCTCCCACTGGGTCCCTCTGACAACACATAGGTATTGTGGGAGTTACAATTCAGGATTATATTTGGGTGGGGACACAGCCAAATGATATTATTCCACCCCTGTCCCCTCCCAAATCTCATGTCCTCACATCTCAAAACCAGTTATGTCTTCCCAACAGTCCCCCAAAGTTTAACTCATTTCAGAATTAAGAGTCCACAGTCTAGTGTTTCATCTGAGACAGGCAAGTCTTTTGCTTATGAGCCTGTAAAACCAAAAACAAGTTAGTCACTTCCTAGATACAATGGCAGTACAGGTATTGGGTAAAAACAGCCATTCCAAGTGGGAGAAATTGGCCAAAACAAAGGGGCTACAGGCCCCATGCAAGTCTGAAATCTAGCAGGGCAATCAAATCTTAAAGCTGAAAAATGATCTCCTTTCACTCCTTGTCTCACATTCAGGTTACTCTAATGAAAGAGGTAGGTTCCTGTGGTCTTGGGGTAGCTCCACCTCTGTGGCTCTGCAGGGCACAGCCTCTCTCCTGGCTGCTTTCATGGACTGGTGTTGAGTGTCTGCGGCTTTTCCAGGTGAACAGTGCAAGCTGTAGATGGATCTACTATTCTGGGGTCTGAAGGATGATGACCCTCTTCTCACAGCTCCACTGGGCAGTGCACCAGTATGGATCCTGTCTGGGGGCTCCAGCCCCACAGTTCTCTTCTGCACTACACTAGCAAAGGTTCTTCATGGGGGCCCTGCCCCTGCAGCAAACTTCTGCCTAGGCATCCAGGCGTTTTCTTACATCCTCTGAAATGTAGGCAGAGGTTCCCAAACCTCAATTCTTGACTTTTGTGTACTCACAGGCTCAACACCACATGGAAGTTGCCAAGGTTTGGGGCTTGCACCCTTGAAAGCCACCACCCAAGTTCTATGATGGCCCATTTCAGCTATGGCTGGAGTGACTGGGATGCAGGGTGCCAAATCTCTAGGCTGCACACCCTAGGCCTGGCCCACAAAACCACTTTTTTTCTCCTAGGCCTATGGACCTGTAATGGGAGGGGCTGCCATGAAGACCTCTGACCTGCCCTGGAGACATTTTCCCCATTGTCTTTGGGAATAACATTTGGCTCCTTGTTACTTACAAATTTTTGCAGCTGGCTTCAATTTCTCCTCAGAAAATAGGATTTTCTTTTCTATTACATTGTCAGGCTATATATTTTTCAAACTTTTATGCTCTGTTTTGTTGTTTTTAAACTGAATACCTTTAACAGCACCCAAATAAACTCTTGAATACTTTTCTGCTTAGAAATTTCTTCTGCCAGATACCCTAAATTATCTCTCTAGTTCAAAGTTTTACAGTTCTCTAGGGAAGGACCAAAATGCCACCAGTCTCTTTGCTAAAACATAACAAGTGTCACTTTTGCTCCAGTTCCCAAAAAGATTCTCATTTCTATCTGAGACCACCTCAACCTGGACTTTGTTGTCCATATGGCTATCAGCATTTTGGTCAAAGCCATTCAACTAGAAAGTTCCAAATTGTCTCACATTTTCCTTTCTTCTTCTGAGTCCTCCAAACTATTCCAACCTCTCTGTTACCCATTTACAAAGTCATTTCCACATTTTTAGCTATCTTTACAGTAGCACCCCACTCTACTGATACCAATTTATGGTATTAATTTTTTTACACTGTTGATAAAGACAAACCCAGGACTGGGCAATTTACAAAAGAGAGGTTTAATTGACTTGCAGTTTCACATGGCTGGGGAGGCCTCACAATTATGGAAGAAAGCAAGGAGGAGCAAGTCACATTTTACTTGGTTGGCAGCAGGCAAAGAGAGTTTGGGCAGGTGACCTCCTCTTTTTAAAGCCATCAAATCTCATAAGACTTATTCACTATTGCAAGAACAGCACAAGAAAGACCCGTCCCTACCCACCATGATTCAATTACATACTGGATCCCTCTCAGGACATGTAAGATTTATGAGTTTTACAATTTAAAATGAGATTTGGGTGGGGACACAGACAAAATATATCAGGTACTAATTATTGATCTCAAGGAAGAGAGCCAAAAGGCAAGTTGGCTTAAGGATTGCTGCTGATTACCCAGCAAGCTCACTTAAATTTTGTTTTATTGACCCTTAATTGACTTTATAAAATTTTATTTGGGACGGTTTTAACCTCTTTCTGAGAAGACAGAACACATGACACTCCCTTACCCAACATAGCAGCCTAATTCTGTTGACCTTTGAAAAGCCCAGTTACCCTTGGTGATATGGTTTGAATCTGTGTCCCCACCCAAATCTCTTCTAATTGTAATCCCCAGTGTTAGAGGTGGGTCATGATGGGAGGTGCTTGGATCATGGGGATGGAGTTATTTATTTGTTTATTTATTTTACTTTAAGTACCAGGATACATGTGCAGAACTTGCAGGTTTGTTACATAGATATACATGTGCCATTGTGGTTTGCTGCACCTATCAACCTGTAACATAGGCTTTATGCCCCATATGCATTAGCAATTTGTCCTGATGCTCTTTCTCCCCTCCCATCTCTGACAGGCCCTGATGTGTGTTGCTCCCTTCTCTGTGTCCATGTGTTCTCATTGTTCAACTCTCACTTATGAATGATAACATGTAATGTTTTGTTTTCTGTTCGTGTGTTAGTTTGTTGAGGGTGATGTCTTCCAGGTTCATCCAGTTCCTGCAAAGGACATGATCTCATTCCTTTTTGTGGCTCATAGTATTCCATGATGTATATGTACCACATTTTCTTTATCCAGATTATCATTGATGGGCATTTGGGATGACTCCATGTCTTTGCTATTGTGAATAGTGCTGCAATAAACATGAATGTGTATGTATCTTTATAGCAGAACAATTTATATTTTGGGGGTATATACCCAGGAATGAGAGTGCTGGTGGTTTTGGTTATAAATCCTTGAGAAATTGCCACATCATTTTCCATAATGGTTGAACTAATTTACATTCCCACCAACAGTGTAAAAGCGTTCCTATTTCTCTATAGCCTCTCCAGCATCTGTTGTTTCTTAACTTTTTGATGATCACCATTCTGAATGACATGAGATGGTATCTCATTGTAGTTTTGGTTTGCATTTCTCTAATAATCAGTGTTGCTGAGCTTTTTGTCATATGTTTCTTGGCCACATAAATGTCTTCTTTTGAGAAGTGTCTGTTCATATCCTTTGCCCACTTTTAGATAGAGTTGTTTTTGTTTGTTTTTGCAAATTCATTTAAGTTCCTTGTAAATTCTAGGTACTAGACGTTGGTCGAATGGGTAAATTGGAAAAAAATTCTCCCATTCTGTAGGTTGCCTGTTTGCTCTGATGATAGTTTCTTTGGCTATGCAGAAGCTCTTTTGTTTAATTAGATCCCATTTATCAATTTTAGCTTTTGTTGTAATTGCTTTTGGTGATTTCTTTATAAAATCTTAGCTCATGCCTATGTCCTGGGGTTTCTGCTAGGGTTTTTATGGCTTAGGATTTTACATGTAATTCTTTAATCCACCTTGAGTTAAATTTTGTATAAGGTGTAACAAAGGGGTCCAGTTTTAATTTTCTGCATATGGCTATCCAGTTTTCCCAGCACCATTTATTAAAAAGGGAATTATTTCCCCAATGCTTGCTTTTGTCAGGTTTGTAGAAGATCATACGGTTGTAGATGTGTGGTCTTATTTCTGAGGACTCTATTCTGTTCCATTGGTCTATATATCTGTTTTGGAACCAGCCCATGCTGTTTTTGTTACTGTAGCCTTGTAGTATAGTTTGAAGTCAGGTAGTGTGATGACTTAAGCTTTGTTCTTTTTGCTTAGGAGTGTTTTGGTTATGAGGACTCTTTTTTGGTTACATATAAATTTTAACATAGTTTTTTCTAATTCTGTGAATAATGTCAATGGTAGTTTGATAGGAAAAGGTATAAATTAGTTCGGACAGTATGACCATTTTCATGATATTGATTCTTCCTATCCCTAAGGATGGAATGATTTTCCATTGATTTGTGTCCTCTCTGATTTCCTTGAGCAGTGGTTTGTAGTTCTTGAAGAGGTCCTTCACTTCCCTTGTTAGCTGTATTCCTAGGAATTTTATTCTCTTTGTAGCAATTGTGAATGTAAGTTAATTTGTGATTTGACTCTCTGCTTGTCTATTGTTGGTTTATAGAAAAACTTGTGATTTTTGCACACTAATTGTATATTCTGAGACTTTGCTGAAGTTGCTTACCAGCTTAAGGAGTTTTTGGTCTGAGACATTGGGGTTTCCTAAATGTAGGATCATGTCATCTGCAAAGATAAACAATTTGACTTTCTTTCTTTCTTTTTTTTTTGTTTTTTTGTGAGATGGAGTCTTTCTCTTGTTGCCCAGGCTGGAGTGCAATGGGGTGATCTTGGCTCACTGCAACCTCTGCCTCTCAGCTTCAAGTGATTCTCCTGCCTCAGCCTTCCAAATAGCTAGGATTACAGGCATGTGCCTGGTTAATTTTGTATTTTTACTAGAGATTTCTCTGTGTTGGTCAGGCTGGTCTCAAACTCCCCACCTTAGGTGATCCACCTGCCTCGGCCTCCCACACTGCTGGGATTACAAATGTGAGCCACTCCACCTGGCCTATTTCTTCTCTTTTGAATTGAATACTCTATTTTCTTCTTTCGCCTAATTGCCCTGGTCAGAACTTCTAATATTATATTGAATAGGAACGATGAGCGAGGACATATTTGCCTTATGCTAATTTTTCAAAGAAAATGCTTCCAGTTTTTCCTCATTTAGTATGATATTGTGGGTGAATTTGTTATAAATAGCTCTTATTATTATGAGATATCTCTATCAATACTTAGTTTATTGAGAGTTTTTAACATTAAGTGAGATTGAATGTTATCAAAGGCCTTTTCTGCATCTATTGAGATAATCATCTGGCTTTTGTCATTGGTTCTGTTTATGTAATGGATTACATTTATTGATTTGCATATGTTGAACAAGTCTTGCATCCTAGGGATAAAGTCGACTTCATTATGTTGGATAAGCTTTTTGAAGTGCTGCTATATTTGGTATGCCAGTTTTTTATTGTGGATTTTTTTTTATTAATGTTCTTCAGGGATATTGGCCAAACGTGTGTGTGTGTGTGTGTGTGTGTGTGTGTGTGTGTGTCTGCCAGCTTTTGGTATCAGAATGATTCTGGCTTCATAAAATGACTTAGGGAGGAGTACCTCCTTTCCTTTTCAACTCTTTGGAACAGTTTCTGAAGAAATTGTACCAGCTCTTTTTTGTAGCTCTGGTAGAATTAGGCTGTGAATCCATCTGGTCCTGTTTTTTTGTTTTTTTGTTTATTTGTTTGGGTTTTTGTTTTCTTGGTATGCTATTTATTCCTTCCTCAATTTTGAAACTTGTTGTTGATCTATTCAGGGATTCAACTTCTTCCTGGTTTAGTCTTGGGAGGGTGTATGTATCTAGGAATTTATCCATTTCTTCTAGATTTTATTTTTGTTTACGTAGAGGTGTTTATAGTATTATCTGAAGGTAGTTTGTATTTCTGTGGGGTGAATGGTGATATCTCCTTTATCATTTTTCATTGTGTCTATTTGGTTATTCTCTCCTTTCTTCTTTGGTACTCTAGTTAGTGGTCTATTTTATCTTTTCAAAAATAAAAGCTCCTGAATTCATTGATTTTTTTTGGAGGGTTTTTCATGTCTCTATCTTCATCAGTTCTAGTCTGATCTTAGTTATTTCTTGTCTTTTGCTTTTGGAATTGTTTGCTCTTGCTTCTCTAGTTCTTTTAATTGTGATGTTAGGGTGTCAATTGAAATCTTCCTTGCTTTCTGATATGGGTATTTAGTGCTATAAATTTCCTTCTTAACACCACTTTAGCTGTATCCCAGAAATGTTGGTACATTGTCTCATTGTGTTTATTGATTTCAAAGAATTTCTTGATTTCTGCCTTAATTTTATTATCTACCCAGGAGTAGTAATTTTGAAGCAGTTTGTTCAATTTCCATGTAGTTGTGTGGTTTTGAGAATTTTTTTAATCCTGGGTTCTAATTTGATTGCACTGTGGTCTTTGAAACTGTTATGATTTCAGTTCCTTCACATTTGTTGAGGAGTGTTTAACTTCCAATTATGTGTTTGATTTTAGGATAAGTACCATGTGGCACTGAGAAGAATGTGTATTTTGTTGTTTTGGGGTGGAGAGTTTTGTAGCTATCTATAGATCCTCTTGATCCAGAACTAAGTTCAAGTCCTGAATATCCTTGTTAATTTTCTTTCTTATTGATCTATCTAATATTGACAATGTGGTGTTAAAGTCTCTCACTATTATCTTGTGAGAGTGTAAGTCTCTTTTTAGGTCTCTAAGAACTTGTTTTATGAAGCCTTGTCCTTCTGTTTTGAGTGTATATATATATATATATATATATATATATATATATATATATGATATTTAACTTTTCTTGTTGAAATGATCCCTTTACCATTATGTCATAGTCTTCTTTGTCCTTTTTTATCTTTGTTGGTTTAAAGTCTGTTTTGTCAGAGACTAGGACTGAAACCCTTACTTTTTTCTGCTTTCAATTTTCTTGGTAAATTTTCCTCCATCCCTTCATTTTGAGCCTATATGTGTCTTTGCACATGAGATGAATCTCTTGAATACAACACACTGATAGGTTTTGAATCTTTACTCAATTTGCCAGTCTGCATCTTTTATTTGGGGCATTTAGCCCATTTACATTTAAGGTTAATACTATTACGTGGGAATTTGATCCTGTCATCATGACGCTAGCTGGTTATTTTGCATACTAGTTGATGCTATTTCTTCATAGTGTCTTTATGTTTTTTGTGTTTTGCACTGGCTGTTACTGGTTTTTCTTTTCCATATTTAGTGCTTTCTTCAGGAATTCTTGCAAGGCAGGCCTGGTGGTGATGAATTCCCTCAGCATTTGCTTGTCTGGGAAGAATTTTATTTGTCCTTTGCTTATGACTTAGTTTGCCTGGATATGAAATTCTGGGTTGAAAAGTCTTTTCTTTAAGAATGTTAAACATTGTGCCCCCACCCTCTTCTGGCTTGTAGAGTTTCTGCCAAAAGATCCACTGTTAGTCTGATGGCCTTCCCTTTGTAGGTGACCTGGCCTTTCTCTCTGGCTGCCTCTAACATATTTTCCTGTATTTTGACCTTGGAGAATCTGATGATTATGAGTCTTGGAGTTGACCTTCTCATGGAGTATCTTAGTGTGGTTCTCTAAATTTCCTAAATTTGAATGTTGTCCTGTCCTGCTAGGTTTGGGAAGTTATCATGGATGATATCCCAAAGTGTGTTTTCTATTTTGTTTCCATTCTCCCCATTTGTTTCAGGTACTCCATCATAGATTTGGTCTTTTAATATAGTCCCATATTTCTCAGAGGTTTTGTTCATTCCTTTTCATTCTTTTTTCTCTAATCTTGTATGCCTGCTTTATTTCAGCAAGATAGTCTTCCATCTCTTATCTTCTCTCTTCCACTTGATTGATTCATGTATTGATGCTTGTGTGTGCTGATTCATGTATTGATGATTGTGTGTGCTTCATGAAGTTTCTGTGCTGTGTCTTTCAGTTCCCTCAGGTCATTTATGTTTCTCTCTAAACTGGTTATTCTAGTTAGCAGGTCCTCTACCCTTTAATCAAGGTTCTTAGCTTCTTTGCATTGGGTTAGAACATGCTCCTTTACTTCAGTGAAGTTTGTTATTACTCACCTTCTGAAGCCTACTTCTGTAAATTCTTCCATTTCATCCTCTATACAGTTCTGTGTTCTTGTTGGAGATGTGTTACAATCATTTAGAGGATAAGAGGCACTCTGGCCTTTTGAGTTTTCATTGTTTTTTTTCATTGATTCTGTCTCATCTTTATAGGTTTGTCTAGTTTTGATTTTTGAGGCTGTCGATCTTTGGATTAGGTTTTTATGGGGATTTTTTTGTTGATGTTGTTGTTGCTTTCTGTTTGTTTATTTTTCTTTGAATAGTCAGGTCTCTCTTCTGTAGAGTTGCTACAATTTATTGGGGGTTTTCTTCAGGTCCTATTTGTCTGGTTTCCTCCCACACCTGGAGATGTCACTTGAGGAGACTGGAGAACCGCAAAGATGGATGCCTGCTCCTCCTCTGGGATCTGTTACCTCAAGGGACACCAAACTGATTCCAGTAAGAAGGCTTCTGTATAGGATATCTGACAACCTCTGTTGGAAGGTCTCACCTAGATGGGTGACATGGGAAGCAGAGCCCATTCAATGAAGCACTTTGGCTGTACGTTGGTGGAAGGTGTGTGCAGCGCCGGGGGGAAAGCCACTTGTCTGGGCTGCCTGGATACCTCAGAGCTAGCAAGAAGAAATAATAAGTCTGCTAGTCCATAAAAACTGCAGCCACTCCTCCCCATATAGGCTCAGGCCCAGGAAGAGCAGAATTCTGTCCCTGAGTCCCTGACTGGAGTTGGAGTTTTTGCAGGAAGGCCCTGCAGCTGCACTGTGGAGTATATTCCTCACCCAAGAAGCTCAGATGGCTTACATAGCAGGCAGCTGCAGCAGTCGTGATAGCCATCCCTTCTTCTGGAAACTTCACCAGCTTAGGTCTATTCTAGCTGAGTGAGAATCTGCACAGCTCCATGGTTGAAACCCAAGGCCCTGGTGGTGTAGGCTCATGAGTGGGTTCTTCTGATCCATGGGTTGCACAGCTCTGTGGAAAAAGCATAGCTTCCCAGGCTGGATAGCACTCTCACTCACCACCTTCCTTGGATGGAAGCTGGGGCTCCCCTGCCCTGTATGACTCTTCAGGTGGGTTGCTGCACCACACTGCTCTTCCTTCCCCTCCATGGGTCACACTGGCCTCCTAATCAGTACTGATGACAGAAGCTGGATACCTCAGTCGCCGGTGCAGGATTTGCACACTGTTTTAGATCTTTTCCATGGGATCCTCTGATCACCACTGCTTCTAGTCAGCCATCTTGTCCCTACCCCATGGGTGGAATTTTCATGAGTGATTTAGCACCATCCCCCTGTGGTACTGTTAAGTGAGTGAGTCCTCATGATATCTGGTTATTTAAAAGTGTCTGGCACCTCCCCCATCTCTTTCTTTCTTCTGCTTTGGCCATGTAAGACATGCCTGCTTCTTCTTCATCTCTGCTATGATTGTAAGTTTCCTGAGGCTTTTCCAGAAGAAGCTGCTATGCCTTCTGTGCAGCATGCAGAACTGTGAGTCTCAGGTATTTCTTTATAGCAATAGCAAGAATGGGCTGATACACTTAGGGAGCCCATTTTGTCTTTTGTCCAGGGGCATATTTTAACAACTTATAAATTCTGATTATCGACAGAGAAAAAGTAGAAACCATTTCCATTGCTACATTTGATAATAACAAAGTCAAAGTAATTTATATGCATTAGTCTCTTAAGCCCTAAATTTGATACAAAAATATGTTGGTAACTGGTTTGATTGGAAAACTTGTGTGGAAAAAAAAAAAACATAAAATGGGTAATAGACAAGTAGAAATCTGCTAATTACAGAGAAGGAAATAAAAATATTTTACCATAAAGTATATTATTTTCTTGACATCTATTAAGATAGTTATTCAGATTGACTGGAAATACAAGAGTAGCTAAAAACCTGTCTTTTGTGGGATAGATTTGCATCTGTAGTACAAATCCAATTGATATAGCCAGATCTTCCTTTGTCTGAATTTAGGAATATGAACTGAAACTTTTAAAGGCCTGAAAAAACATTGCCCATCTATCGTCTCTGAGGACTGCCACCAGAGATGTTTCTTGATATGAAAAGACTACCTTTTCTAGCCAGGTCTCATCTTTCTCCGCTTCCCATAATCTGTTTTGTCACCATAACCTGTTTTGCCATGATGTAAACTTTCATCTTTCTGCAACCTCAAAATTGTATAAACTTCTGCATCCTCTTTGAGGGTTGTGGTAATCATTCAGTGATTCCTCTCCACCTTGTGCTAATAACTTTATGTGTCTTACCTTTTATTAATCTGCCTTTTGTCAGTTGATATTTCAGTGAACCATTAGATGGTTAAGGGGAGGTTTTCCTGTGATCCCTACAATATATAGTGTATAAGACAGCTGTTATATTGCTCAAAGAGCTTTGGGATGCAAATTCTCTCCTGTCCCAGGATGGATAGATAAACAAAGGTGGATATCTGTTATTCACGAACAATTTAACTGTTTTAATAGTGTAATTATTATTTGGGCCCAATTCAAACACACTACACTACCGTACTATACTACACTACTATACTACACTACGATGTAATGACAGACAATATAATACAGTAAAGATCAAAGGCAGATTTGTCCTCCAGACTTAAAACAATTAGAGCTATATGCATTAAACATCAGGAGTTCAATCAGTACCTTTCAATGAGTACTTTTCATAAGACTTTGATATTAGATGAATGCTAGGATGTCTTGCATTTCACAACTGGGCAAAATTAGTTAAGAAGACCAATTACTAAAGGGCTTAAATTGTCATGGTGATATAATGATATGTAAATGAATAAATCTCAGGAGACATTCTTTAAGCCTTACAAGTGAAATTCTTAATTAAAGGTCATAGGCCTCCTGAATTTAAGATTCTGTTTAGGCTTGGATTGGGTAAGGATTCATATAAAACTAACAATAAGATTTAGATTGTTAATTATTTAAAATTTAAATAAAAACATGACAAATTAATATTTGACTAAAAATGTTGTGCGTTGCTAAGATTATGATTTGTTTTTTTGTATGGTAAATTCAAAACTTTTTTCTCTAATGCAAATAATGTGCTGACTTTAAAAAACAGTAATTCTGTTATTCTATCATAAATCTGATAATTACTTTTTTATTTTACTATGGGCTTCCTGGATATTTAGACTACTGAAACTTGTAATCCAAGAGGTAGAAACTATTAGAAAATTGTAACATCACTATTCTGTGATAACACAGGAGGGAGATTGCAAGGTCAAATCCAAATAAAAATAAAGACTTAATCTTTCTTCTGAAAATAAGGGAAGATACTTTCACCCCTCCCTGTTTTTAGAGCATTTTCTATAGAAAATCTGTAATTTTAAGCTTTTTATTTATCTGTTTGAAATATATGTAAATTTTTTTCAATAGCTAAATAAGCCTATTGGCTGCTTTAAGACAGTCAACTGTCTTTCTCAAAGGCCTAGGAACCATCTATTTGATATGGAAACATTAAGGAAGAGAATGTCCTTATCTCCAAGTTTCTGTCGGAGAGTAAGAGCATAACTTCAGCTGTCACCTCATTCCACATTGCAAAACTACTAACTTGTCATAAAAGATATAAGAAGTTTATTTTCCTTTGGATAAAGCCAAAGCACTAACAGAGATGGCACTCCAACAACTAAATGAGTTTAGACACAACTATGTGTGACAAATGGTACTGTCAAGTTCTCGTTATTAAAGAATAGTGATTGTTTATCTTGAGAATATGTACATCATGGTATATTAGCCAGAGTTATTCTCAGGAACAGAATCAATATATAAAAAGACTTATTCTACGCAATTGGCTTATGTGATTTATGAGGTAACAAGTCCCAAGATGTGTATTAGGCAAGTTGAAGACCCAGGAGAGATGGTGTTGTAGTTATAGTCTAAGACTGAAGACTGGAGAACCAGAATAATTGATGATCTAGTTTCAGTCTGAATGCTGGCAGGATCAAGACCCAGGAAGAGCTGATGTTTTAGTTCCAGTCAAAAGGCAGGAGAAGCAAACAAACAAACCAAAATTATGCCCCAGCTTAAAGGCAGTGAGACAGGAGGAACTTCCTCTTACTTGTGTGAGGGTCAGCCTTTACTTTATATTCTGGTTCTTTATATTAAAGCCTTACTGGTTTGATGGGATCTACACACATTAGGGAGGGCAACCTGATTTATTAAATCTGCTAATTCACATGTTAATCTCATCCATAAACTCCCTTATAGACACAGCTAAAATAATGTTTTACCAAGTGTCTGGGCACCTTTTGGCTTAGTCAAATTGATACATTAATTTAATTATCACAAGTAGGTTGCATTCTGTTTGGTTATGAAAAAATGGGGTTTTTATTTCTATCTCTGCCTTTTCTTAGGGGATTGCCTGGGATGTACATCACATTATTGTTTAATGGTTAATTAATAATAAAATTATGTTCTTTCTTTTTTACCTTTATGGATAGTTTTCTGGGTTAGAAGAAGATTTTGGTTTAATTATATTTTCCCAACAACATATATATGAGATTTTTTCTGACCTTAATTTACCCTATTGGTCTATAATAGTGTCTTGGCTTAATTGCTGTAGTTTTCATTATCCTTTATTATATCTGCTAGAGCAAGTACTCAAGTTGTCCTTCAAGAGTTCCCTGGCTTTTTATTTAATTTTGCATATATTTACATATATTTTAATATATATAGAAAATTTAATTTGCAAATGTTTATGTATGGTCTTCATTTGTCACCATTCGCAAAAATAAAAACAAGAATACCTATAGGTAATTTTATTGAGACAACATCTCTTTAAATAAATTTGGGGAAAATTGACCTATTTTACATAATGCTTCCACTAATCCACGAACAAGTCACAATCTTTCTACATTACTATTTTAAATGTATTTTGATTTTTTTTACTTTATAAACAAAAGTTTTTAAATATAATTTATCTTTTCTATCCTATTGCAGTCATACACCACATAATCATATTTTGATCTACAGCAAACCACGTATAGAGCTGTGATCTCATAAGACCATAATGAAACTAAAAAATTCTGATTGCCTACTGCCATTGTAGCCATATTAATTTCAAGCCTAGGATTAATTTCAAGACTAGGATTTTAAAAAATGATTCTATAAATTTAAGTATTTGCTTTTAATATATGAGCTCATTTTCCTTTTAACTAGGTAGATCCCTTATATCTTCAACATATGGGGCCTTTGACTCAGCCTTCAAAATAAGAAATACAACTAAATACACATAAACATATGTTAAGAACACTAAATCAATGAAGGCACTCTCAAAGAATATCTGGAAGCTGGAATCGCACTCATTGATATTTTCTGCAGGCTTATTTCACATGACAGGTGCTAACATTTAAAGACATTTTCACCCTTCAAAATATGGGAATTATATTACCACAATTATCTCTTTGATGAGACATTGGTGTTTCTTGAGTTTATGTTACTAGACATAAACCTCAAGAAAATCCAAATGTTTCTTACATGTATAGAATTTAGACAATTTTTTTCATCTTCTGTCTTCTTTTTTGAAATTTACCATATCTTCCCCTCTAACCTCTAATTCCAGATGCTGTTATCTCTGTCATAGTCTTTGACTTTTGGCCACATTATGGGTCTGTATTGGTCCATCTATTTGCTTCTGAGAACAATATCTTACTTGGAATCACTACTTAGAGTCTGAGAACTCTCTTGTGTTACTATGTTATATAGGTATGAAGATAGTTCTATATTTTTTCTGGCCTTTTATAAACTGGAAATCTGTATTATTTATTTTTATTTTTGTTTTTTATAAAATAAGACACATTTAGGGACATGTGCCTGACAAAATAAAGGGTACTCATTAAATCTGATTACCAGATAAACACAAAATAAGTTTTAGTATAAATATATCTCAGAAAATGGCAATTTTATGTTTAAATAATTCTGTTGTGTATCTGAAATTCAAGTTCACTTTGGTATCTTGTACTTTTGATAACTAAGTTGACATTGAACAATTAATATTTTTTTTTAATTGTACTTTAGGTTCTGGGTTACATGTGCAGATCATGCAGGATTGTTGCATAGGTACATACATAGCAAGGTGGTTTGCTGCCTTCATTCCCCCATCACCTATATCTGATATTTCTCCCTACATTATCCTTCCCACCACCCCCTACTCCCTGCTGTCCCTCCCCTAGTCCCCCAACTGACCACAGTGTGTGACGCTCCCCACCCTGTGTCCACGTGTTCTCATTGTTCAACATCTGCCTATGAGTGAAAACATGCAGTGTTTGGTTTTCTGTTCCTGTGTCAGTTTGCTGAGAATGATGGCTTCCAGATTCATCCATGTCCCTAAAAAGGACATGAACTCATTGTTTTTTATGGCTGCATAGTATTCCATGGTGTATATGTGCCACATTTTCCTTATCCAGTCTATCGTTGATGGACATTTGGGTTGGTTCCAAGTCTTTGCTATTGTGAACAGTGCCGCAATGAACATATGTGTGCATGTCTAGTTATAGTAGAACAATTTCTAATCCTTTGGATATATACCTAGTAATGGGTTTGTGTTTTTAAGTCTACCATTGACATGTTTTTATTTTCCCTCTGGAAATTTAATACGTGAAGATATACCTGGTTTTTTTTTTAAGTTTTCCAAATTTGGTTCTTTGTGTTTTAGAATGCATAATTTTGGTCATTTTTATTCTGGCATGTGGTGCTCATCACAACCAGGTTGGACTCCATTGTAAAGATGCTCAGTGAAGAACTTGATCTATTTGCATGGTAGAAATCTCCATCAAGTTGTCCAGTCAAACTGTACAAATAATAACATTGGTAAAATACCTATCAGCTTCTACATCCTGTGCGTCTTCTCAATTTTTTAAGAATTTGAACAATACCATCTCTCCTACATTAAGAAAATAAAAAAATAGAATTGAAATAGAATAGAGTGTAATACAAGGTCTCAAAAATATAGGATATACTAAATTTTGTTTAAATGATATAGACACAATGAGAGTTAAATATGAAGAAAATAAAACAGTCCCTCTGATATCTTCTATTTTTGCTGTGTGGCAGGAAGTGACATATTTACTGAGCCAGAAAAGTTTTGAGGAGCATGGAGAGGGTTTAGAAAATAAATTATTGAGAAATGAAGAGGTGCTAATTTGGAAAGAAGAATTGATTTTCAGTTAATGAGTAGGACTCCAATGAGTTGAGGACTATGAATTTATTGTAATTTTGTTCTATAAATTTGTGAAATTTTATTTAGTAATTTGTTCAGGCAGGCAAAGAAAATACACATTGAACTAATTTTTCATTTGAACATAAATCTCAAGTTAGTTCAACGTTTATTTTTGTTTTGACTGTACTAATGACTAAATACATTTTCAGCATGAGAGTGAATATCATCACCATGAAAAATCACAGCCTTTCTGAGTATGGAATGTAAACTAGTTTGACCCATGTGAAGCCTTCAAAATTTAAGGATCCATATCAATGAGGTGCAGGTCATGCTACCCCCAAATATGGCACCTTGGAAGTCATTCTCTGACCTCCTCTGACCTTTCTGTGTGTGAGCTGTACTAAAATAATCCTCTGATCTACATCTCTTGAAAGTACCCAATAAGACCCTCATATGGCAGGTGTCCTGCCCCAGACCCAATAAAAAAGAATGCCATACAGTGAAAGAGAAGAATCTGAACAAACAGGACTTTCTGAGTTCTCTTCTCACTCTCCAGTTTATTAGCATTAAATTGTATCCGTTTTTGTCCAAACATGCTTTTTCACAACTATACTGAGTCTCTGGGTCTTAATTTCCAAAGGATCTCAAGTCATTCATATGTCACATAAAACTATAATGAAATAAATTTGTTATGCTTTTGTTTTGTTAATCTGCATTTTTTGTTGTTGTTGTTGTTTTGTTTTGTTTTGTTTTTACAGTCTCTGTTGCCAGGCTGGAGTGCTGTGGTGTGATTTTGGCCCACTGCAACCTCTGATTCCTGGGTTCAAGTGATTCTCCTGCCTCAGTCTCCTGAGCAGCTGGGACTACAGCTGTGTGCCACCACATGCAGATAATTTTTGTATTTTTAATAGAAAGTGCTAGGATTCCAGGCATAAGCCACCATATCTGGCCCTTTTGGTTTTATATTATCACATGAGAACCCAATGTTTCTCCCCAAGTATGGGTTGCATAACTGCCTTCAATTATTGTTCTTTGTTCTCTAACTTAAGAAAACTTAGAATTCTGCCAGGGTCATCCCTACTTGAATCAACAAAGGATGTGTTTGTCATTTTTCAGTGTTTTATTAAGTCTAGTCTCATTTTTGCTGGTGGATGACTTCATATCCTACTTTTCAACAATGTCTGCCTCTGGAATATTGAGATACAGTTGTGGTTTACAGGAAAAATTTATATATTTTTTGCTCATGTCAGTAGTTTACTGAATTTCTTCCTAGAACTTTTGGTAACCTTACCAGATTTCTTAGAAATGGCATTATAACAATTTATTTTCTAACATTATCTATATGTCCTAAACTACCTCACAACCAGTGAGAACATAATTCTCTTTAGCTCAAGAGTAACACTCTTTAAATGTCTCAATTATATTTTCTGATAACATGAACAGCAATACCTCGAATTGTTCCCAATACTAAGTAACAACAATACACATTTGTGGAATAAATTGTCATATCCTAGCATAAAATATTTATAATATTCAATTAACAACTCATCATGTATACCTCATGATGTTTTTATATCATTGTTTAGTATTTTGCTTTTAAATATACATTTTCAAGTATGCTTATTTTAACATACATATAACCATATAGGTGAATATTCTTGAATAGAGCAACATGTAAAAGCATAGTTACATAAACAATATAATTATTATTTATATTTATAAAATTTGGTACAAAATAAACAATAGTCTCTCTGCAATGCAATGCATGTTTGTTTATTGTGATTAAATCATGTTATTAGTAAAGTTTATCTGGAGCCCATTATCAAAGTACTCGATGGACAATTTAAAATCCCAGCCCAAGTAAATTCCCCATTTTGAAAGGACAAGAAAAAATCTAATTGATCTCATCAGATGTAGCCTTCTCATCTGTTATAAGACACATGATGCCCTTATCTGCTTTAGACGTGTTAAGTGGTTTCCTCAGGCTTTGTGCTTTCTGTTTTTCTCTTTCTGTTTTTCTCACCTTTTTGATTTCTGACAATTAAGAACACAGATATTGTGTTTATTTTCTTTTTATGCTTCTTTTAAAATTCTAAGTTGTAGAATTTTGATGTTCTTCTTACTTGTTGCATAACAACTCAATATCAGACAATTTTCAAAGTATGTTAAAAAAAGACTATATTCTAGCAAACTGTTATTGCAAATCATAAATATGTGTTCATGTTCAAAGTTCACAATAAAAATTCATGAGTAAGGCACTGTTAAAACCTATCCACAAAAGATAATTAATCAGAAGTATATTGTTTCTTTCTTCTCTATTCCTGGAGGAGGGAATGTGGAGGAGGGGATAAAATTTGATCCAAAGAGCTTAATGACTCAAATTCTCTCCTGGAGTATTTGGTGTGTATGTATGTGTGTGAATGTGTTTCTTGAGGGTGTGCTTAATAAAGTTCTTAATTTTTTAAAAAAGCATATATAAGTTCCTCTAAATGGCATGTCACTTTTCTCAAAAAGATAGTAAGTCTACCACGGTATTTAAAGCACTCTTGTCATCTCAAAAATGTCTGCTGCTTATTAATAACCCATCACTTCTAAGTTTTTCATTTTCTTCTGCTTCCTCTTGCTTATCTCACTCTTTTTCTGAGAATACTTCCACTAGTCACACACATGCAAATTTCATTTCTAAGAAGGTAAAGTTTAGAGCAGCTGAATCAATTGCTGTGGGTCAAATGTGGGGTTTTTTGGGTGAGTTTTCTATCAAAGTTTCTTTTGGGCAAAAAGCTAAATTTCTTGAAAACCATATTTATATGTGTTCAGAAGGACCATATGGAAAAGTTAGGAAGAAAAGAAATGTATTATTTACTTATCAGGAATCAGGAAGTTGCATCATACACATGCCTAACATTTATCTAAATGTATTACTTTCAGCCTTTTCTCTGAATTAAGAAACAAGTTGTCAATGAAGTATACCATATTCAGTATGATGACTTTGCTACCTTTTGAGGGCAAAAGCATTATTTTGTAATATTTTCCATAAATGTTATAAAAAGAACAATTTTTCTATATATAGTAGAAGAAATATTTTATGATTTTATGTCATAGGAAATGTCTTTCTAAACTCCTTATTGTCAATATATTATAACACAGTCAATAATTCAAAATTCCATGTGATTTGTGTTAGTTTATCTTCAAACTCATGTTAACATAAAAAACTCCATAGTCTGCTGCTATGACTAGGCCAGAAACTGAAGTGTTTTGTTGTTGAGAGTAATCAAAATGCTTCTAAGTATATATCAAGAAAAAACTATTCCCAAATAATATTTTATGTTATTTCATCAAAATAGTTTCACAAAACACTTTGAGAAACTATATGGAATTAAACATTTCACTTTGATATCTACAAATATAAAATTAAAAATCTCATGCTTTAAAAACAGCCAAAGAGAAGACAAAAGAAATAGTGCAGAATTTGTATATCAGATATATTTGTGATATATATGTACATATTCACAAATACATATATATAAATTCACATGTACTTACACACACACACACACACATATATATATATATATATTTACATAAATATCTATCTAAAGCCAAAAGTCATAAGATATTTAGAATAATATATATGGAAAATTAAAAATGTTCAAACCCAATAGTTTATTTACGGTATCAACTGTAGAGACATAAACTTAGACTACATAGCAAAAACTCTGAATATCTAATAACTTTTTATTAACTTTTAAATATGGTTCCTCTTTAAAAACTACAAGTTTATGAAACATCTCTCCAACAATATTCTTTCTACATATATTCATTTTGCAATATAAATGTGTTTCTTAAAAGAAGCCTAAATAAAACACAACACAAAAATTTACAATATTCTATTTGCTTTTCCTTTACAAGTATTTATTAGAAGTACCAGGGGACTTCTCATTGTGGTATTTAAGGCATTGGCTATTGTTGGAAATGGGTTTATAACGCTGGGAAAAATCCACACTGAGACAACTGGACACTCAGCAAGGCTAGTTTACTTCCTGCAGTAAGCGTGCAACTTGCCAGCGGTCTTGCCATGATAGCACACCTGAACAAGGGAGACAGGGACATTTATAACTTTCATAACCTGACACAATCGCCCCGGTTTCCATTGGCTGGAATGGGACCTCACATTCTATTCTTGATCCAATTGGATAAACTTTGGAAATTTCTTGAATAGATAAGGGGAAAGAAGATAAGGAAGAAGATGAAGCTAGTCAGGAGAAGGTCAGGAGGATTTCCAAATAAGGAATGGCATTCACCAGGGTTTGGAGCTTGCCCAGTTCTGTTCAGACATGCCCAAGCAAGTCAAGGTAGCTTATTTAAGTAAGATATAACTGATTTAGAGAATATACATACATGAGCATATGTTTATGCTAATAGTGGATAATAGCCATAGAGCAAGAGATTGTAGCTCCTTCTCCTTATAATGTAGTCTAAGATGTAAACTTTGAAGTAGAACTTTCCCATCTCTCACAGCTATTCAATTAAATAATCTGTGGAGGTTCCCATTATTGTTTTAGAATTATTTTATCTTTATAACAAAGTCTCTTTAAATTATTGTCTAATTAAGCTGTATTTTGTACAAAAATATCTTCTTAGAAATATTGGTATTCATAACCCATTACAAGGACCAAAACACATATAACCCATTCCAAAAGAATAATTTAGGGAGAAGGAGGCAGAGCAAGAAGGCAGAATGGAAGGCTTCACCAATTGTTCCCTGTACAAGGACACCAAGTTAACTATCTACACAGAAAAATAAAAATAAAAAACCTTTATAAGAACCAAAAATTAAGTGAGCACTCATAGCACCTGGTTTTAACATTATATCACTGAAAGACACTAAAGAAATAGAAAAAAACAGTCCTGAATCTCCAATGCCAACCATCCCCCATACCTGGCAGTGGCAACTTGATACAAAGAGCCTCTCTGGGCATGGAAGAGGAAGAACACAGCAACTGTGAGACATTTAACTCAGTGCTGTCCTTTTAGAACAGAAGGGAAAACCAGACAAAACTCAGCTGGCTCCTGCCCATGGAGGAATAATTTAAACCAGCCTTAGCCAGAGGGGAGGTGCTGATCCCAGCAGTTTGAAATTCAGTGCCTGCAAACCTCACCACCAAGGATTACAGTTCTCTTTGTCTCTAACTAAATGTGAAAGGCAGTCTAGGCCAAAAAGACTGCAACTCTTAGGCATATCCTAGTGCTTAAGTAGACCCAGAGACAGTGCACTGAGGGGCACAGGGCGGGGGTCACATGACATACTAAAACACCAGTGAGGGCAGCTAAAGGAGGGAGTGCTGGCATCATCTCACTCCTAATCCCAGGTTGCACAGCTAGAGGCTCCAAAATAAACCCTTCATTCCATTTAAGGAGAAGAAAGAGAAGAGTGGGAGGAATTTTGTCTTGGCACCCAGGATACTAGCTCAGCCACAGCAGAATAAAGTATTAGTTAGAGTCATGAGGCCGCCATTCTAGGCAAGAGCTCACAAATGACATTTCTAGACACATCTTGGGCCAAAAATGAACCTGCTGCCTTGAAGAAAAGGACCAGTCCTGGCTGCATTTTCTGCTAACTGAAGAGCCCTTGGCCTTTAAGTAACCAGCAGAGATACCCAGGTACTACATCAAGAGCCTTGGGTGAGCTTCTGAGACTTGCTTGCTTTAGGTATCAGCATGACCACAGGAAATAGAGCACCAAGCAGCCTCTTGGGTTGCCTGATTCCAGGATTTAACTCTTGGATGGCATTTGTGGACCTGCCCTGGGCCAGAGAAGAGCCCACTACTCTGAAGGGTGAGTGCCAGCATTTATCACAAGCTGACTTAAGAGACTTTGGGGCTTAAGGGAATATCAGTAATAGTCTGACAGTACTCCTTGTGCCCTGGGGTGGTGGTACCTAAAGAGTGAGGCTCCTCTGCTTTTGGAAAGGTTAGGGAAGAGTGGGAGGAGCAGCATCTTGTGATTTGAGTATCAGCTCAGCTTTAATACAATAGAATTCCAGGTAGACTTGTATGGTTTTTGACTCAAGTTTCTGACTCCCAGATGTCACTTTTGGACCCACCTGGGGCCTAGGGGACCTCACCACCCAAAAAGAAATGGCACAGGTCTGACTGGCTTTGCTACTTGCTGACTGTAGAGCCCTAGGGTCTTGAGAGAACGTAGGCAGTAACCAAGAGTGGTTACAGCAGACATTGGGTGAGACCTAGTGCTGTGCTGGGTTCAGGTATGACACAGCACAATCATATTGGTGGTGGCCACAGGGGTGCTTGTGTCACTTCACTCCCAGATACAAGTGGCTCAGAATACAGAGAGAGATTCTCTATGTTTGACAGAAAGTATGGGAAGAGAAGAAGAGTTTCTGCCTGTTAATCTAAGGAATTCTCCCAGATCTGGTCTAAGACCAGCAAGGCAGTACCTCTATGATTCTGCAAGAACCACAGCATTACTGGTCTTGGGGTGGCCCTTTAAGCAATTACAGCTTAGATCACAACCCCCTGAGTTATTTTAAATATCTGGAAAACCTTCAAAGAAGGATGGCTACAAATAAGCTGAGACAGTGAAGACTATAATAAATACCTAACTCTTTGATGTCCAAACACTGAAGAACGTCTATTAATATCAACACCATCCAAGAAAACATAATCTGAACAAATGAACTAAATAAGGCACTGGAGACCAATCCTGGAGAAACAGAGATATGTGACCTTTCAGGTAGATAATATTCAATATAGATATGTTGAAAAACTTAAAAAAAATTAACACAGCACAGAAGGAATTCATAATTACATTATATAAATATAAGAAAGAGATCAAAGTAGTTAAAAAGAATCAAACAGAAACTCTGGAGGTAAAAATTGCAATTGACATACTGAAGAACACATCAGAGTCCTTTAATAGCAGCCTGGATCAAGCAAAAGAAAGAATTAGTGAGTTGAAGACAGGCTATTTGAAAATATGCAGTCAGAGGAAACAAAAAGGAATATAAAGCAATAAAGTGTGTCTAAAGGATCTAGTAAATTGCCTCAAAAGGGGAAATCTAAGGGTTATTAGTAGTAACTCACTATTTTTGTGACTAAAAACAGGATGAATTATATAAAATTCAATTATTATTACTCTTCTGCTTTTATTACTATGATGTTTCCTTGGATGACTGATACCTGATGTCTACCCAAATAGAATTGATTACACCAGTTCTCTGAATTACATATTTAATCTAAAAAGCAAATAAACAACAAAATAGTCAAGCCTCAATGGAGTAATTTGAATACATTAGATAAATTTAAAAGGAAATAGATGTTAAACCATTAATTGTGGGCATTAGAGGTAATAAATCTGGCATGTGATGGGAAAGGAATTGAGAAGGCAGAGATATTTAGAGCAGTAACATAAAAAAAAGCCAACATTAACACAAAAGCTATAGAACTTCCATTATAGCTTATCATGTACACTATTTCAATCTAATAGAAGGTATTGTCTACATTGGGGATCCAAGTTTTACAGCCATTAGAAATCCATCAGCATATTCATTTATGTTATAAAATAAAACTTGAAATTACTGATATCTTCCACTTAGGAAGAAATGCTACTTATTTTTGTACCTTCATTTTGTATTCTGAAACTTTACTTAGGGTGTCTATCTAGACTGGGAGTATTTTAGAGGGATCCTTAGCCAAGTATTTGATCATGTCATAAGTGAACAGAGGTATTTCAACTTCCTCTTTTCCAATTTGGATGCCTTTTATTTCTTTCTCTTGCCTAATTACTCTAGCTAAAACTTCCAGTATTATGTTGAATAGGAGTGGTGAGAATAGGCATCCTTGCGTTGTCCCAGTTTTAAGGGAAATTATTCCAGCTTTTGCCCATTCAGTATGATGTTGGCTATGGGTTTGTCATATATGCCTCATTATTCTGAGACATGTTCCTTTGAACCCTAGTTAGTTGAGAGTTTTTATCATGAAAGGATATTGAATTTTATTGGATGCCATTTCTACATCTATTGAGATGGTTATATGGTTTTTGTTCTTAATACTGATTATGTGGCAAATCACATTTATTAATTTGCTTGTGTCCAACTGTCTTTGCATTCATGGAATAAAATTCATTTGATCTTGCTGAATTACCTTTTTGATGTGTTGTTGGAATGGAATTGCTAGTAATTTGTTGAGAATTTTTGCATCTATGTTTTATTAGTCATTTTTTCACACTGATGTAAAGAAATATCTGATACTGGAAAGGAAAGTTTCCATCACCCTCCCTCAACCCGTGGGAATTATGGTTCCAATCTCGACACATGAGGATTACAGTTCCAGATGAGATTCAGGTAAGGACAGAGAGCAAAACCATATCATATGTTCATTTATTGTTGTGCTCTTGCCTGATTTTGGTATCAGGATGATAGTGGTTTCACAGAATTAGTCAGGGAGGAGTCCCATCTTGATTTTTCAAAATAGTTTCAGTAAGATTGATATCAGCTCCTTGTTTTATGTCTGGTAAAATACATCTGTGAATCAATCTTTCCTGGGCTTTTTTTGTTCAAATATTTTTATGACTTACTCAATTTCATTATTCATTATCAGTCTTTTCAGGATGTCTATTTCTTCCTGGTTAAGTTTTAGGTGGTTATGTAATTCCAGAAATTTATTCATTTCATCTAGGTTTCCTATTTTGTGTGCATGGGGGTGGTCATAGTAGTCTCATATATTTTTTTAAATTCCTGTAATATCAGTTATACTGTCTCCTTTCTTATTTCTGATTGTAATTATTTGAATCTTTTTTTAGTTAATCTAGCTATCAGTGTGTTAATTTTGTTTATTCTTTCAGAAAAACAAATTTTCCTTTTGTTGTTCCATTATAACTCTTGCCATTGTCTCAATTTTTCCATTGTCTCTGGCTCATTTAGTTCTTCTCTAATTTATGTTATTTATTTTCTTCTGCTAGTTTGGGGCTTGGATTTTTTCTTTTTCCCGTTATTTGAGGTTCAACATTAGATCATTATTTTGAGGTTTTTGTGTCTTTTTGATGTGGCCATTTATTACTATAAACCTGCCTCTTAACTCTGAGTTTTCTGTATCCCTGAGGTTTTGGTGTGTTGTGTCTCTATTTTTTATTTATTTTGAAACATATTTTGATTTCTGCCTTAATTTTGTTGTTTTCTCAAAGGTTATTCAGGAGCAAGTTGTTTAGCTTTCATGTACTTATGCAGTATGGAGAGTTCTTCTCAGTATTTATCTCTAACTTTATTCCACTGTAGTCTGAGAAGATACTTGATATGCATTTAATTTTGTTAATTTATTGAATTTTGCTTTATGGCCAAGTATATGGTTGATTTTAGAGCATGGTCCATGTGGAGGTGAGAAGAATGTATATTTTGCAGTTGTTGGATAAACCATTTGTCAGTGTTCATTGTGTTCATTTGGTTTATAGTCCAGTGTAAGTCCAGAGTTTCTTTGCTGACTTTTGGCCTTCAAGATATGTCTAGTGATATCACTAGGTGATGTCTGTCTAGTGATATCACTGGGTTATGAAAGTTGCCCACTATTATTGTATTACTCTCAATTTATTTTCTCAAGTTTAGTAGTATTTGTTTTATGAATCTGGGTGCTCTGGTGTTGGGTGGACCCAACTATATTTAGTATAGTTTAATCTTATTGTTTCATTGAATACTTTATTATTATACAATGTCTTTTTTTGCCTATTTTTAACTATTTTTGGCTTAAAGTCTATTTTATTTGATGTGAGGATGACTACTCCTACTCATTTTTTTTCCATTTGTGTGATATCTTTTTCCATCCTTTTACTTTCAGTCTGTAGCTATATTTAGCCAGTAGGAGTGTCTTTTTTTAGCCAGCAGATAATTACATCTTATCTTTTTATTGAGTTTTTCACTATCCATCTTTTAAGTGGAGTATTTAGTGCATTTACATTCAAGGTTAATATTGACATGTGATGTTTATTTCCATCATAGTGTTGTTAGCTAATTGCATTGGGGTTTCAATTGTATAATTCCTTTATGGAATCTGCAAGCTTTGTACTTACGTGAACTTTTATAATGGCAAGTGTGATTTTTTTATTTCCATTTTTAGAACTCCTTTCAGCTTTTCTTGGAAGGTCAGTCTAGTTGTGACAAATGCCCTTAGTGTTTGTTTGTCTGGGAAAGACTATTTTTCCTTTATTTGTGAAGCTTAGTTTGGCAGGAATAAGTTTATTGGATGACTTTTTTTTTCTTCTTGAGACCCTGTATCTTTTCTGGGTCACAGGGTTTCTGATGAGAAGTTTGCTGTTAGTCTGATTGGATTGTCTATGCAGGTGATTAGATAATTCTCTCTTTCTGCTCTTAGAGTTTTTTATTCACATTGACTTTGCATAGTCTTATGTCTATATGTCTTGGTGAAGTTCTTCTTGCAAACTATCTTCCAGGCATTCATTGAGCTTATTGTATATGAATGTCCAAATCTCTCCCAAACCCAGGAAATTTTTTGAATTATTTCCTCAAATATGTTTCCCATACTTTTTACTTATTGTTCTCTTTCTGGAACAGCTATAACTCATAGATTTGCACACTTTATATATATCACATATTTCTCAGATAATTCATTTTTTTATTCTCTTTTTTAAAATTTTTGTCTGACTGGGTTAATTCAAAAGATCTGTCATCCAATTCTGAAATTACTTCTTCCATTTGGTCTAGCCTATTGTTAAAGCTTTCAGCCATATTTTGAAACTCCTTAAATAATTTGTTTTGTTTGTGTCCAGAATTTTATTTGTTTTGTTTCATTGTTTTTTTTTTATTGTGTCTATCTCATTATTTCCTGTCCTGAATAGCTTTCCTGATTTCTTTGTGTAGATTTTCTCTTGGATCTCATAGAGCTTCATTAAAATTAATATTTTAAATTATTTGTCTAGTATTTTTAAAATTTCATTTTGGTTAGAATTCACTTTTGGAGAGTTAGTGTTCCCCTCTGGAGTGCTATAGCACTGGTTTCTTAAATTTTGTTTTTTTCTTCTTATATCTTCAGATTTGTTTCTCTGTTTTCTTCATATTTGGATAGGCTATCTCTCATTATGTTCTTTTGTTTGGATAGTATTTTCTCCCATACCCCTACCCAATTCCAAGGAGATACATATGATGTTGTGTAGGGTCCATTGTCTTTGATTCTGGGTTTTTTCCAAGACAAACAGTTAGTATAAGGTCTTTGGCTATAGATAGCCTTTGTATAGTGTCTTTTTCAAATGCTGGTTGTAGTAGCAATGTGCTTGGTGTGTGAGCAGGCTGACTTCCTCCTGTGGGCCAAAATGGTAGAAGTCTTAGGAAACTCTGCCTTCCCAGTGCTTTGTTCCTCTGTCAAATTTCCTTCGTGTTGTGCTGTGCTGTTCATCATTCAGGCCAGTAGGTGGCACTTATGGGTAAAAGCTGATGTGTCCAACATGGATGGATGTATACTTGATCCTGCTTTGCTAAGGATAGCTTTCCCCTGCCTCTGGCTGATCTCTGGAATGCAGTGAACTGAACACCCTCCCTGCTGAGGCTTAGAAAAGGGGAGACCAAGATGGGCAAAACCAGACCAAGTAGGCCCACCTATAGTTTCCCCAATGGCAGGCACAAGCACCGGTTCCAAGGGGGTGTCCAGTAGAAGGCTGCCAAACATCCAGAGGTGTTTGTAGAGGTGAAGTTGTGTAACTTCCACTGCCCCAAGTACTCTGCATCGAAAGTGTGATGCCTAAACTCCTAATCTGTAAGAGTGCGTGCTCCAAATGTCTTGAAGTATGTCTGGACATTGAGCAGTGAGCACACTGGTGCACCAAGATTTTGCACCTGAAGGGAGGGGTGGCTCAGGATCTTGTCGGGTAAGTGAGTGTGCCAGATGTATAGAAATATGATTTGACAACGAGCGGAGAAGGCATTGCTGCAAAAAGATCATTGCAGTAGACAGGATGGGTGGCTCAAGCTTCTAGTCCAGGGAGGCAAGCACGCACCTCATGTTGGGTAATATGTCTGAGAAGATAAACTGCTAGCACAACAAGATCTCTGTATAGGAAGGGAGGGGTGACTCAAGCTTATAATCCACTGGAGTGGGTATGCCAAATGCATGGAGGTATGTCTGGGTGCAGAGCAGAGAGAGTAGTACTAATCCAAGTTTCAAGGTTTTTTGTGTGGGAAGGGGATGGCAGCTCAAGCTTCTATTCTGGAGAGCATGTGTACCAAAGGCCTGGAGATATATCTGGGCATAGAGCAGAGAATGTGCTGCTATACCAAGGTCTTTGAACAGAAGGAAGAGCAGCTCAGACTTTCCAGGTGACTGGGTGCCCTGAGTAAAGAGTGTGCTGCTATACCAAGATCTTTGCATAGGAAGAGGGGCAGCTCAGGCTCTCCAGCTGAGTGGAAGGCTGGGAGTATACCTTAGCCACTGCAACAAGGTCTTTGCAGGAGAAAGTGGGGAGACTTATTATGCTAATTCAGTCAAGGAGGTATTTTCATTGTCCACCAGTAAGGAGGTGAGTAACTAGTGGTGCAACAAGGTCTTTGCAGAAAAGAGGGGGCAGCCCAGCAGCTAATCCAGGCAAGGGGGTGCAGCAAATACCTAGGAATATGCCAGGCATGGAGTGGAGGGTGCACTGCCCCACCACTTCACCAAGATCTCTGCACAGAAAGGATAGGGTGCTTCAGGTTGCTGATTTGGACAAATGTGTACTCCAAAAGTCTGGAGATTTTCCTCAGCATGGAGCAGAAAGCACTCCACTTCACCATGATCTGTGCCCAGAAAGGGTGGGTAGTCTGGCTGCTGGTCCAGGCAAGTTTATACTCTAAATATCCAAAGTTTGCATAAGGCTGTAGGGCTGGAGTAGAGAGGGCCTCAGTGTACCATGATCTCAGGGGAGCCACCTGGGCCACCCAGCAATGACACATGTGGACAAATTTCAGGATACAAAGCTCTCCCTGGCTTCAGGTCTTGCTGCTCAGGAGAAATCTCAGTTTCAGCAGCTCTATTCCCACTCCAGTCTGTGATGGGAGATAACCCATATCCAGTGTCTACTGCTGGGGTGCTTTCCACACTTGCCACTCAATTCTGGCTGTAGGGGTCCTCCCACCCCTCTAGAGCAAGTACTTCAATCTCTGGCCTGAGGCTATAATATAGGAACAGCTGTGTCACCAGACATTATTGACTTTGTAAGGGCCTAGATCAAAAATGGAATCCTCCTCTTTGTTGCAGGTCTTGAAAAATGCCAGCAGATTTTATCAGTGTCTTTCCCTCTCAGCATGTCCCAATCTTTTCCCAGGCTAACTCCAAGGCTTGAGAGAAACAAAGTGCTCTCCCTTGGCCTGGATCATACATGTCACTTAGGTGAAAGGTGAGTCACAACAGAAGACTCTCTGCCCCTCTCATGTACAGGGGGTTCACTCATTTTTATTAGCCAAATGCCATCAGAGAAGCTTCTTGCCCACCTCTTCCTCTCCAAGATCTGAGGTGTCCTTCACTATTGTGGTGAATTTCCATTTCCTTTCTTGAGTTAAAGCTCACAGAATTTATCTTTATGCAGTATTTTGCTATTTCCAAGTGCCCGAGACATGCTAAAAGCTTTTAATCTGCCATATTGAAAAATAAAAATAATAAGAAAAACTGTATTAGGTTTTTTATAAAGCAAAATTATATTTGTAATTACTTATAATTTTATTAACTATTTTTTAAGATTTCTTCTTTTACCTCAAATCATCCTTCTGACATTTTCTTCTCCCTAAAGAATGCTTTTAGCACTTGTTTTTGTAATTTCTCCAAGTTTTCTACTGTGTTTTATTCCAGGTTGACAGATTACTAACGATACAATTGTAAGCCGACACGATTTTTTTCACCCTTTTAAAAGCAACATTCCACTATCTTTCCAATTCCATGGTTAACTTCTGTAGAGCTTCTGATTAAACTCATCATCATGTAGGTTATCTGCTTTCTTTCTCATTTATTTTCCATCTCTTCTCTTCTAACCCTTTGGCATCTGTTGCAGTGTACATAATTATATATATGCTGTTTTGCTTGAGATAAATTTTAGTTCCTGAATATAAGGGAGCCTGACCGTAGTGAACATTCTTATAATGTTCTCTCATTATCTCTTTCAACATTGCCTCTCAGATTAGCTGCATGCAATCCAGTTTTAATGTGTCACACTGGCCTTTAAATTTATGTCTTTCCCTTCCTGGAGTTTACTTCAGGTGATTACTTTATGTGTATCTTAAAGTTTACTAGTTTCTTTGCCATTAGTGTCTAATCTGATATTTAACTGAACTAGTAGACATTTAATCTTTATTATATTTTTTTAAATTTGAAGGTCCATTGGTTTTAATTTAAAGATCTCAGATAAAATTTTATGTACTTTCTTTTTCTGAACATTAAGAAATATAGATTTTGTAGCTTATATTATCCAAATATCTAATGCTTTGGATGTGGGAGGGTTGATTTTCATTTTATTGTTTGCTGATTATGTCTCTTGGTGTCACTCTTTCTCACAGTTTTTTTGTATTTCCAGTTTTGGATTTGGGCTTGTGTTTTACTGAACTAAATTTATGAAACTGTTGGAGGGCCTTGATTACAGCACTGTTTCACTTGAGGATAATTGTTAAATAATGCCACCCAGGCTTACAGACTTTAGTATGAATGCTCTGATGGTTTCTCAGATAATGCCCCTTGTAACTCCAACTCCAATGATATCAGAACTATAGTTATCAGTTCTCACAGTGGAAATTTTCTCTTCAAAATTGTTGAATTCAAGATTAACAAGTTAATCTGTATCATTTTGCCGTTACTGATCTACCATTTTTTTTTGATATTGTAAACTGTCTTAATACCCAGCTTTGCAATTGTCAAATTTAATTACCCAGCCTTCTGACATATTTTAATCTGTCTTTTACCTTGTATAACAAGTTTAATCTTTTTGATTTATAGTATTTAATAAGATAATGTGTAATTAAATACTCTCAGGGCTTCAGTGATTGAATCTTCATATGTATAGTAATTCCATCTTCCACAATTGTTTTTGTTATTCTTATATCTTCTTAACATAACTATTCATTTAAAAGTTACTGCTTTTCAGAATCTGTACTTTTTGTGTGTGTTTTTGTGTGTCTGTGAGTGTGTATGTTTGAGGAGATTTGTAGATTCCACATATCCAGTGAATAATAATAAGGCACTGAAATTTAAAAATCATAGAAGGAACAGAGACACTTTAGGAGCCTTAAACTATACTTATCAAAATCCAGCTAATAGTTCACTGTAGACACTTCTGGCACCACAAAAAGGCTTAGCTTCATCCAAGAAGAGGGAACTGGCTGTAGTGAATTTAGACAAACAAGCAAAGATATACTTCAACTCAAGCTTCCCACTCCACCCTTCCCCTTCCTAGGATTCATGAGAGTGGAAACCAATTATATGAAAGAGTAAAGACAGAAAATTGAAGGAAGCATAATTTTGGTACAGGCTGAAGTTATTTAAGACTAATGGGTTGTTTTCATATAGAGTCCAAAAAAGGTGTATGGAATCTCAAAACGCAATTAAAATACAGAATAATAAGTACTATTTTGTGTGAAACTTAATCCTGGTGTGTCAAGAAGCCTTCCTAGAGAAAGTCTTACCAAAACTAAGGACTGACAGATAAATAAGAATTATTCAGGCAAAGAGGAAGAGTGTTTGAAGAATAAATACCAGCTTCTTTGAAAGTCTGCCTGAGAAAAGCTAAGAATGTTATTTGTTATTTATTTCTGTGTTTAATTTGTATTAGTTTTTAACATCAACTTTTCAATTACTTTAAGATATCTTTACTTCCAATACCAGGCAATTTAGCCTGTGCCTTTGTTAGTTTTCTTATGGCCGAGGTACTGATGGAAGATTAAATCAAGAGGATTTCATGTTAATGAAAAGCAATGCAATCAGCTTCCTGTTTAGGATAAATTCTCTGGAGGCATTATAACAACTGAAACGAAATCAGAAGGAATCCAGTGTTGGGAAAATAAACATTTTTGATTTTAAATCCAAACCGAAAAGGTTGAGGCTTAAAACAAAAATAAAAATAGTAATTAAAAACATAATGATGTTCTTGAGAATGAGTTTTTTGTTTGTTTTTGGTAACAGAATCAGTTAAACTTGCGAACATGAGGAAGAGTAGGCAGTAGACTGGAGGCTTCTAACTTGGGTGATTGGGTATAGGGTAAGACCTTTGATGAATACAAGTTAATGTAATATCACATTAACTTTGAAGACTCCCAAAGTACAAAGATGTAGCTAATGAGATGCCCAAAAAGCAATACAGCTGAGTGGTTCAAACAATAAACATTAGAACCAGACTATGGAGTACAAATCTCAGCTCTAACACTTACTAGCATATTATCTATGTACATTTTGTACAGATAATTTCATCTCTTTGTTCCAAAGTTTCCTCACTGGTAAAATAAAAACAATAATAATGCCAATTCACAGGGTATTATAAGGATTAAATCACTATATGTATCTTTGTGTGTGTGTATATATGTATATAGTCACTAAATACACCTTCTAATTAAGTGACCAGATTAAAACTAATTAAATAATTAAATGACTATATTTAAGTGACTATATTAAATGACTATATATATAAATATATATATATAGACCATAGCAAATGATTATGTATAGACTATATTAAATCACTATATATAAATATAGTCATTTATGTATATATAGTGATTTCATGTAGCCTCTCTATAATAGTCTATATATGTGTACATACACACACACACACACACACATACATATATATGTAATCACTAAGAACAATACCTGGCATAGATACATGACTAGAAAGAAAAGTCAGGTCTGAGGAAACAGAAGAAATCATCAATTTATTTGTACAATGATGCCTTACCAGATGGATGGCCTGCTTCCCTTCAAATTATGATGTACCTACTTTTCAGCCTCTTGGCACTCCCTCCAAAAATATTAACTACTTCAGAATATAAAGGGAGACAGAAGATTCTTGGAACCAAAAAAAGCATTGAAGAATCCCTTTAACGGTCCTCCTAAATACTTACAAAAGCTATTTATAAATAAATAGCTTGAGATTCCATAGATGTAGATATTGAAAAGTTAAGCACAATTGTCCAAAAAAAAATTTACAAAATATTTATATTTTCAACATTTAAGAGAAAATATTTACTTTCCTGATTAATTAACCCTAAATTGTGGTTGAAGGAAAAGTGGGTTTCTGGCTAAAGAAAGTCAGAAATCCTGATTAGAGAGCATCCAGAGCTGCTTTTGTCCTGAAAGAGGCTTTTATGTTATTAGGTAGAACTAAATGTCAAATAACCATGTTGATCTTAGGCCTGCTAACAGACTAAGCAAGATGCTGAGATATCTCCTTTCTTCAAATAACCACTCTGAAGAATCCCAGTCGGAGCACCCAATGGAGGTACTCTAAGCAGCTTCAGCCCCACTGTTCCAGACCTTACTTAGCTTGTAACCTCTATTATTTAACACATGCAATACTTTAACTTATTGTACATCTTAAAGAAGGGATTAAATCTACACTTCAAATGTGCATCTTCTTGCCTACACAGAAAGACTCATGTCCCTGAGCCACATCAGATTTGCATGACATCAAGCATCCCTTTTGTGGTCTGCAACATTGGAATAACAAACACATCCAAAGTGTTATTAGATTAGATTGGATACCACAAAGGACAATATTTTTCATCATACATCCTTAGCTCACTAGATTCAGAGAATAAAAATTCAGGATACTAGTTAATTTTGAATTTCAGATAATCAAGGAATACTTTCTTTAAAAAAGTGTCTAATGCATATTTTGAATGTATACAGAAAGACATAATTGTTTATCTGAATTTCAAATATAATGGGGATACCATATTTTACCGGCAACCCTGAGGATTTGTCAGGGTCCTATGCTTCAGCATGATTGGCCCAGACCAACTTTCATTCAGCCAACACAGTTCCTTTATCCCAGTGTGTATACAGAAAGAGCACTTAATGAAGTGGAATTTTTATGAAACTACTTGAAAAACAAGGATACCCCTATGTGAAAAGCAAGATGGTGTTTAAAGCATTGGAATGAGACAGAACGGGCAACTAGGCCTGCCTTATTGTTGGGTGTGGGTAGGTGAGTACCTGTGGGGCCCAGGGGCTGTGAAGGCCTCAAGGAATAGCATACTGGAAATGTTTTAGGACACGTTCATTGCATCAGTTAATGGTTACATATTTAGCAACAGAAAACAGACCAGGCACATAAATAAAACTCGGGGAAAAGAAAATAAGCTCATAACAAATAATTCAACCTTAACAAAAAATAAGTGGAGGAATTTTTGAAGCTGGAAGATAAAACATTATATAGTTTGAAACAATAGATATCAACAAGGAATAACATGCCAAAGCATAGAGATGGATGCTCAGGAGCTGCATTGTCAAATATGCAATTTAAAATCTTCATTAATTTAAATTTGAATAGCTTCATGTGGTCAATGGCTACTGTATTGGCTAGCACAGGTCTAATGTGCTCCAAGGTAGTAATCATAGGCTTACCTTGGTTTTACCCTCTTTGGAGAGCCACACACCTATTTTGCTTTTTCCCTGTAACTCTTGAAAAAGATGCTTTATTTACTTTGTTAGTTGTTAACGGGGAGAAAGCTATTGTGAAACTAGAATTACATTATTTTAAAAAATCCCCTTTGTAATTTTATCGAAATTTTATTGAAATTATAAATCATCTAGAGTAGTTTTGTTTTCTTTTCAATGAACATGTAACATGTATATTCAAATACATATGTTGGAAATACTATTTTTTCTTTCTTATAAGATTTAATTAATCAACATTTTAAAGACCATGCATTGTGCACAAAAAATTTTCTTCCTTTTTTAAAAAAAATTCAGATTTGTTACTGTTTGTAAATTTCTGATTTTCGATAAAGCAAAAAGAAAGAAAGAAAAAAACAGCTAAGCCTGAGTTTCCGATAATTGTGCTTTTTGTGACATTGTCTACTCCCCTTCTGAAATTTTGATTAAATTTTTATATCAAATCAGGAAGTTGAATGCTTTCTAAAAATACTTTAATATTTTTACTGCTCCCAGCCCTCCCTGCTCTGCACAAAGCTGCAGAGATCTTCCAACTATATTCTGTCCCTTTCTGAAATTTTGATTAAATTTGTATATCAAGTCAGGAATTTGAACGTTTTGAATGCTTTCTAAAAAATGCTTTATTATTTTTACCCCTCCCCACCCTGCACAAAGCTGCAGAGATGTTCCTATTGTATTCTTTCCTTATACTCTGTATTTCTTCATTGATATGATTTATCTATAATTACAATTATGGATTTTATCTCTGATTTTAAAATTTCCATTTCAATGTATGCTTTATGAATTCAGATGTTATCATTTTGTACACCATTACATATTAAATATTTAATTTCTCTGACATGCAACAACTGTGTAACTAATAGAATGAATAAATAAACAAATGATAACTAAATAAATTAATGGATAGATGAATATAACTGAATGCTTTAGGAGCTAGATCATGCTTTCAGTTCATTACAAGTCTCAGAAAACATGTAGAGCAAATACTGTAATAACAGTTAAAATGGCCATTAGGAGACGTACAAATCCCAAGAAATTTCACATATAAGAGCTGTGTTATTTTGATGTGTTCCAAGGCCAATGTGGCTGATTTAGTATCTGTCTGTGAAATTCACATTCATAAGGTTTTCAGCTACTGCTTAAGACTCATTTTCTTAATGGAGTCAACACTATTACTGTAAATTTTACGCAGTTACCTTTTACTTTTATGGCATGAGGACTGTCCACTAGGATTCCATCTAGGTTTTTGTTTGAAACCATGGAAACATGTGTCTTTATCTTCAATATAAATTTCCATCCTATCTAACAGCAGCTACAGCCTACCTTGAAATAAGACACCTAAATATGGAAAGTGTCTCCCATTGCAGAGCCTTTATGGCACCATGAAATTGTCTTCCAAAAGCTAGTGACCTATGCATACTCTTGAGTTTCCTGATAAAACTTGGACTAAGAGTAGAAATGTTTGGGTTTGGGTTAGTTTAATGGTATTATGGCTTAAAATTTCTGAAATACTGAAAAGCAACTTTGGCTCAGTTGTTTCATTGCTTTGTAAGGTCCCAGAAAGAGATACGATTCAGGGCACAGGAATTAGATATGGGAAATAAGGAATGGATCACTTAACATGGAAAACCCACATCAGAATCAGGGCTGAGTATTAACCATACTCTAATAAAATATATGGAATGAGCAGGAACGTGACAGAGAAATAACCAGGAACTGATACAGCAGAGTTAACTGCTTCTGCTGCTTGGATTACAGAAATATCTATTCTAGACAGAAGAGTGCTACTGAGCTCTTAATGGCAGAGATACACATATAAAGAAAGAAAAATAAATAAATTATTAATCTCAACACTCCTCACTGTTTGAAACCATCACTGATACCAACAATAAATGCATATAATAACAATTTTATAACCTACAATGACAAACGTGTCCCCCAAATATTTAATAATTACAAAATCCTTCAAAACATATAAATATGATGGTTTCAGTAGCCTAACAAAACAATGGTTTCACTTAGCTGTTGTGTATAACTAATTCTTCATAGTTTACTGTTTATAGATCTATTGCCACCAAAAATAAGTTATATGTGAAGTCACCGTATTCGTACTTGAACTAACAGTGTATTAGATGATATAAACTGTATATATACATGTATATCTACACATATATATGTACATATGAATACACACATATTATTGATGCTTCTAGATAATGTTACTGTTGTTACAATCCTTTTATTGAATTCTTTTAGCATTAGAAAAGTGTATTAGCCATTTTTTTGTATTTTCCCAAAATATCTAAAAATTATCATTTGTGAGTACATGTAGGTATGTGTGGCATGTATGTAGGATGTTAATGAGGGGTTATATTAACAATATATAGAGAAAAAGAATATGGAAAGTAGGTCTCAGCTACTTGCTGAGTCACTGGGAATAAATAGTAACAGAAAAATTTTGAGGTATTTAAGCAGCAAATTGCAAACATTGTATTCTATAATAGCAAACACATTCTAAGGTTTACAAGAAGTTTAATTGAAATAGTATTCTTTCATGATTTTTAAAATTTTGTTTAAAACTGAAAACAGATGTTTAAATACAATAGATGTTGTTCAAGAGAAGAGTATTTGGAATTAACATGCCAGTTCATTATTCAGAGTATTTTGTCATTTCTTATTACAGAAAGGCTCAAAATTGATTATGAAATAGAGATTTACATGGAGGCTGTAACAATATCCATTTACATTGAGTATAATTCTTGGTTCTGAGAATTATATTTGAAAATTAACATAAACTCTTAAGAAAAAATTTCTGTCAATAGAATTTATGAGTATTTGAGACATTTTTCAGTGTAGCCACAATTCATAGATATCTTTGATATTTGCTCCCATGGATAGCATATTATGGAAAAAAAATAAATTCAACTGAATAATAATCTGTTTAAAAGACAGGATGGCAGAATGGTTAAAAGCCCAGATTGTCTTATCAAGCTGGGTGGATTCAAATACTGCCTGAATAATTATGTGAAATGCATAGAACAATACTTGCTTTGAAGAGGAACATAGTAAATGCAGGCTATTTTTTTAGCAGGTTGAATGAGTGAACAGAAGAAAACTCTTAAAAGAATGCCTAAAATAATCAGCACTTAATTAATATTAACTATTGTATCAGTTTACATTAGTTCCCATAGACACATCAGCACAAATTGGTGGCTTACTTAAAACAACAGAAATGTGTTATTTCATAGCTCTAGAGTACAGAAGTCTGAAATCTAGGTGTCAGTAGGATCACACTCCCTCCATTAACTATAGGGTAAAACCTGTTCCTTATTACTTTCAAGTTCTGGTGGCTGTTGGCATTCTTTAGTATGTGGTCACATCTTTCTGTTTGTCTTCGCCTTGCCCTATCCTCTGGGTGTATAGTGGTCTAATCTCTGTCTCTCTTGCAGGTATGTTGGGATTCACTTGAGATGGCTGGCAAAATATTAAGGAAAATATTAGGGAAGTTAGAGATTATAGTCTCAAACCTTTCAGAAGTCTGAAAGGTTTCAATGAGATGGCTGAAGGCAGCCAGTTCTTCCATTAGAGCATTAAGTCATAGGGTAAAGATTAGGATAATAAAAGCTTCCTCAGTTAAGTCTGTTTACCCTACATTCCTTTGTCTCTACTCTGTTTACTTATGTAAACTTTGTGCTGGATGGTCCTCTCAGGGGGAGGTTGAATGGGAATTACACCTTAACATACCAAATTTTATATAACACTACTTTTAAAAGAATTTATTGATGAATTAGCACATAGTGACATAACATATGCATGAGTTTAGGCTATAGCATGTGAGGAAATAAAAATAGGTTTTATTAAGTTCTAACTTTTGAATTAGCATATTCAAATCAAATTCTCCTTTTATTTTGTCTCACCATATACTTACATCAATCAGTTTATATTGTAGATTCTTGTTGTGTAAATTAAATTAGAAAAAAATAAATAATAAACTTCAAAAATAACTAAAATTTTTGAGACCTCTTGAATCATATATACATTTCTCCACTGTTTTTAAAGCATATATATACATATTTTTAAAGCCATGTATATATGTGTTTTGGAAACGTGTATACATAGTAATACTACAGTATTGTTAATTTTCTATAGCACATAACATTTTATAAATTAAAGAAATTGATATGGTTTCAATCTGTGTTCTTACCTAAATTTTATGCTCAATTGTAATCCTCAATATTGGAGGTGGGGCCTGATGAGAAGTGATTGGATCATGAGGGTGGATGATCATGGAGACCGCTTCCCCTTTGCCTTTCACCATTATTGTAAGATTCCTAGGGTCACCCCCCCAGAATGAGAAGCCACTATGCCTTCTATACAGCCTGCAGAATCATAAGCCAATTAAACTTCTTTTCTTTACAAATTATCATCTCAGGTATTTCTTTTTAGCAACATGAGAATAGACTAATACAGTAATATATGTAAAGTAATAATGAAAATGAGTCATTTTCTTACTTCTGGGTCTTCACATGCCACTTCACTCATGTATAACACTTGCTTAATATATAAGTTTTTCTTTGACTTAATATGTAAGTCTTTTCTTTGACTTATCTTCTACTGAATAATAAAGCATCTCTCAAGTTTTAAGTGTAAGAGAAATGCTAAGTATCATATAGATTGAAGCCTATGGGTCTCTGAAGTTGTATCATTAGTTTTACTGAAAAGTACATGTTTGCTGAGGAGAAATTTCAGAATATTCACAATATTCACAATATTAGGCAATATCCACAGTGTTAATGATCCAAACATTGTAAAACCAGAGCTGTAAAGTATCCTGTAAGTGAGCACATCAATTTTTGTAGTGGTATCCAAACATAATTTTTTATTTCTTTCAATAACTTCTCTTTCTAAGTAGATAAATATCTATCTGAGCTGTTGAGATTTTGGGGGATTAGTAAATAATAGCCCTGTCTCTCCTGGGTTGAAAAACTGAGAGTGAGATCTAAGAATAAACCATACTGAAATTTAATTTAATACTTTTCAATAATAGTAATGGGCAAAAGGGGGAAAGATAGCCAAGTAGATGCAGTCAGAAAGTGCCACTCCCAAAGAAAGAGACCAAATTATGGCTTAAACCACCATAATTTGGGCAGATCATCACAGAGAAAACTCTGAGAGCAGATGAAGAGGCAGTGCTGAAGCCCAGGCTAAAGAGGAAGATACCCTGCATGGATTACCCAAATGCCATGGCTAGTTCTCAGCCCCTGATAGCTCCTGGGAAAGGGGTGAGTGCAGTAACTGCAGGACAGCTCATTCTCACAATGGACCTCTGAGACTTTAGCAACACAGGGCCCTGTGTCATCCATTGATCTGTGAGCTGTCAGGGGGATCTCCCAGGGAGAAGGCAGAGATAGGCCTTGGGATGGAACAGAGCCTGAGAGCTTTTGTGAAAAAGGCAGCTCCAGTGGACAGTGGCCATAGATGCCCATCCCCCAGGTTTGCCCATCCCCCAGATTTACCCACCCCTCTCTGGGAGGTGTGGGTCCTAGCTGACTTCTGAGCTCAGAGAGAGCAAGCTTCCCCATGAGACTGGACAAGCTTCCCCATGAGACTGGAGCAAATATGCTCTTTAAGACTTCCTGCCCACCAGTCGCTCCCAGAGGCCATGCCTAGCTGTCCCGCAGGAATGGGTTGCATAGCTGCAGGCCCTGCAGCCAAGCCTGAGTCAATTGATTCACATAAGTACTTTCCTGGGAAACCAGAAACACATCAGATCCCCCAGCACAGCCAGAAACTGAACCTGAGCCATAAGATATCCTGGTGTCTTCAGGGCTGTGGCAGGCACCTTGGGAGTATGGAGCCAAGATCTGTGACCGGCACTTGAGTGGGGCAGGAGCCCTCACACAGCATACTGAGAGTAATAAGACACATGGGTTCCTAGGCTGAAGGAGGAGTGGAGCATGCTTCTCTCCCCAGGGCTGGTCCAAAGAAAGCATGGCATATCTCCTTACCACAGCCTCTGTCCAAACGGGTTGCTGAATCCTGTAACACCTAAATAAAGAAATGTAGGTGTAGCACTGGTGATCAGAGGTCTCCTTCAAGGCCCAGGAACGGATCTGGTGAGGGGATCATCTCCCCCAAAGTATGAAACAGCCACACAGCTGGGTGTTAACTTAGCTACTAGCCACTACTCTTCAGCACCATCTATTGAATCACAGCCCAAACTAAAACACCAAAAATTATTCTGCCAATGTACGCACTTGTGAAACCAAGCACAAGATACTTCATCCACACATAAAGATACCATACAAAGCCCTGGCCCTCTGAAAGCATCCATAAATAGAGCCAACTAATTATACTCAAACTATATCACAGTTAAAGAAACACCAACTCTCCCAGGTGAAAAAGAATAAGAACTCTAAAAATCCAAAAAGCCAGAATGACCCCTTACCTCCAAACAAGTTCGCTAGCTCCCCAGCAATTGTTCTTAAACAGTCTGAAATGAATGAAGTGACAGGCATAGAATTCAGAATCTAGAGGGCAAGAAAACTCATGAAGATTAAGGGGAAAGTTGAAACTCAATCTAATTTTTAAAAATTCAGTATGATAATCCAAGAATCAAAAGAAATAGTCATTTTAATAAAGAACAAAACTGTACTTCTAGAGGTGAAAAACTCACTACAAGCATTTTAAAATACAATCAGAAGAATGAACAGCAGAGTAGGCCAAGCTGAAAAGAGAATCTCAGAGCTTGAAGACTGGTTCTTCGGAGCAACCCAGTCAGACAAAAGTGTTAAAAAAAATAATAAGGAAAATGAATAAAAGCCCTGAGAAATATGGGATTACCTAAAAAGAAAAATCTATAACACATTTGCTCTCTTTCCTGAGAAAGAAAGAGAATAAGCAACTCAGAAAGTATATTTGAGAATATAATCCAATAATTTTTCCATAATCTTGCTAGAAAGGTTGACATGCAAATCTGAGAAATACAGAGAATCCTGGCTAGATATTATACAAAAATAACCATCCTCAGGACACACAGTAATCAGATTCACCAAGATCAATGCAAAAGAAAAAAATTCCTAAAGGCAGCTAGCAAAAAGCATCGTCATGTACAGAGGGAATCCTATGAAGACAGCAGGAGATCTCTCAGCAGAAACCTTATAAGCCCAAAGGGATTGCAGTCCTATTTTCAGCATCCCTAAAGACATCAAATCCCAACCAAGGGTTTCCTATCCCTCTGAATTAAGCTTTAGAAGTGAAGGAGAAATGAAATTGCTATCAGATAGCAAATGCTGAGGGAATATGTTTCATCTAGATAAGACTTTCAAGAGGTCTTAAGGGAGTGCTAAAAATTGAATCAAAAGAAAAATACTTGCTACCTCAAAAACACACTTTAGCACATAGCCAACAGGCAATCAAGTCCACATAAAAACCAACTAACAACAACATGACAGGATCAAAATCACACACACACACACATATTAATACGAACACTGAATATAAATGGGCTAAATGCCCCACTTGCAAGATAAAGAGTGGCTGACAAGACCCAACCATCTGCTGTTTTCAAGAGACTGGATCTCACAGGTAACAACACCCAGAGGCTCAAAGTGAAAGAATGGAGAAAGTTCTATCATGCAAATGGAAAATAAAATAGAGCAGAAGTAGCTATTCTTATTTCAAATAAAACAGATTTTAACCAATAAAAATTAAGAAGCAAAATGAAGCACATTACATAAATAATAAAGGGTATACTCTAACAAAGGCTTTAGAAGCCTTAGCTATCCTAAATATATATGCACCCAACACTAGAGCACCCAGATTCATAAAACATGTTCTTCTTGGCCTGTGAAAAGACTGAGACCACCACACAATAATAATGGGTGGCATCAACACCTCACTGTCTTAGATTGATCATTGAGGCAGAAACCTAGCATTAAACTTTCTACTTAAACTTGATACTTGACCACTGAACCTAATAGACATCTACAGAAAAATCCACCCAACAGCCACAGAATGTACATTCTTCTTATCTACAAGTGGAAATAAATTCTGTAATCAATTACATGCTAGGTCATAAAGCAAGTCTTAATAAACTAAAAAAAATCAAAATTATATCAAGCACATTCTCAGACCACACTACAATAAAAATAGAAACCAATATCAAGAAGATCTCTCCATACTACACAAATACATGGAAATTAAACAACTTGCTTCTGAATAACTCCTGGGTGAACACCAAAATTAAAGCCAAAATAAATTTTTTTTGAAATGAATGAGGCTGGGCGCAGTGGCTCACGCCTGTAACCCCAGCACTTTGGGAGGCCGAGGCAGGTGAATCACGAGGTCAGGAATTTGAGACCAGCCTGATCAACATGGTGAAACCTCGATTCTACTAAAAATACAAAAATTAGCTGGGCGTGGTGGCACACACCTGTAATTCCAGCTACTCAGGAGGCTGAGGCAGGAGAATTGCCTGAACCTGGAAGGTGGAGTTTGCAGTGAGCCAAGATCGTGCCAGTGCACTTCAGCCTGGGCGACAGAGTGAGTCTTCATCTCAAAAAAAAAAAAAAAAAAAACACATTAATGAAATAGGAATAATTTGCCAAAATCCCTGTGATGCAGCCAAAGCAGTGCTGAGAAGAAATTTTATAGTTCTACAATACCTTCATTTAGAAGTTATAAATTTGCATTAAACAAATTAACTCTCTAATTAACAATCTAACTTTGCACTTAAAGTACCTAAATAAGAACAACTCAAACTCAAAGCTAATAGAAGAAAAGAAATAACTAGTTAGATAATAACTCAATAAAATGGATGTGCCAAAATCCATACAAAGATCAATGAAACCAATAATTGGTTCTTTGAAAAAAAATAAGTTCCATAGACCACGAGCTAAAATAAAGAAAAAATAGAGAAGATTCATGTAAGTACAATCAGAAATCATAAAGATGAAATTACAACTTATCACACAGAAATACGAAAGACCTTCAGAGAATACTAAGAAAAATTCTCTGCACACTAATTAGAAAATCTAGAAGAAATGAATAAATTTCTGGAAATGCAAGTCTCAAGATTAACTCAGGAAGAGATTGAAACTCTAAATAGACTAATATCAAGTTCTGAAATTGAATCAGTATTAAAAAGCCTACCAATAAATAAAGCCCTGGACCCAATGGAGTCACAGCTTTATTCTACCAGATGTACCAAGAAGGATTGGTACCAATCCTACTGAAACTATTCCAAAAAATCAAGGAGCAAAGACTCCTCCCTAATTCATTCTAATTCATCAGCCTACTTCCAAAACCTGGCAGAGACACAGTGAAAAAGGAAAATTTCAGGCCAATATTGCTAATGAACACAGATGTAAAAATCCTAAATAAAATACTGGAAACTAAATTTAGCAAAACATCAAAAAGTTAATTCACCAGCATCAGATAGGCTTTATTCCTGGGACACAAGCTTGGTTGAACATATGTAAATCTATAACTGTGATTCACCACATAAACAGAATTAAAAGCAATATATATTTGTGTGTGTGTGTGTATATATATACATATATATATGATCATCTCAATAGACAGATTAAAAAGCTCTTGATAAAATTCAACATCCCCTCATGATAAAAATACTCAACAAACTAGGTATTGAAGGAATATACCTCAAAATAATAAGAGTCATCTGTGACAAACCCACAGCCAACATCATATTGAATGGGCAAAAGCTGGAAGCATTCACCTTGAGAACTCAGAACAAGGCTACTCAACATAGCACTAGAAGTTCTAACCAGAGCACTCTGGCAAGAGAAAGAAATAAAAGACACCTAAACAGTAAAAATGAAAAAAAAAAATGTTGAATATCCCTCTTCACTGAATATATGATTCTACACCTAGAGAAACTCAAAGGCTCTGCCAAAAGGCTACTAGAACTGATAAATTATTTTAGCATGTTTTCTAGACATAAAATCAATGTACATAAATCAATAGCATTTATAGACACTAATAATGTGCAGACTGAGAGTCAAATTGAAAATATAATCCCATTTACAATAGCCACAAAAAATGGAATACTTAGGAATACATCTAACCAAGGTAGTAAATGATCTCTATAAAGAGAACTATAAAACACTGCTGAAATAAATCAGAGATGACACAAATAAATGGAAAAAATATCCCATGCTCATAGATAGAAATAATCAACATTATTAAAATGACCATAATGCCCAAAGCACTTTACAGATTTAGTGTTTTTTTATCAAACTACCAGGGTCCTTCCTCACAGAATTAGAAAAAAATTACTATTCAAAAATTTATTTGAGCAGAAATCTACTTTGGCTCACCTCATCCAAAATGTCCAGAGTCACTAACGGGAAAGTAAAATATTAAAAACATAAACTGTGCAAAGCCCAAATATTGAATGCACACTAAATATGTATATACATCACAGATGCACACACACACACATACACACACACACAGAGCTGTCTTTCCCCATTCATCATTTTGCAATTACTAAATTAAATTGTATACATTCATTATCTCATAGAATCCTTTGTAGTACCCCAGGTGGTCAAAATTTAGATTGGCATTTAATTTTCAAGTTATTTCAGGCACAGTAAGTTTACATAAATTGCCAAAAGTGGCTAGTAATTGGTAGAATAGGACTTACATCCCCATATGAGTCCAAATAGCCAAAGCAATCCTAAGCAACAAGAACAAATCTGGAAGCATCCCACCACCTGACTTCAAATTATACTATTTGGCTACAGTAACCAAAACAACATGATACTAGAACAAAAACACATAGATAAATGGGATAGAATGTAAAACTTGGAAACAAAGCCACACACCTACAACCATTGGGTCTTTGACAGTGTTGACAAAAGCAAGGGGAAGATACCTCCTTATTCAATAAATGGTGCTGGCATAACTGGCTATCCTGTACAGACAAATAACATTAGATCCTTACCTTTCATCACACACAAAAATTAACTCAAGATGGGTTACATATTTAGACTGGGTGTGGTGGCTCACTCCTGTAATCCCAGCACTTTGGGAGGCCAAGGCAGATGGACCATGAGGTCAGGAGATCAAGACCATCCTGGCTAACATGGTGAAACCCCAATCTACTAAAAATACAGAATATTAGCTGGGTGTGGTGCCACACCCCTTTAGTGCTAGCTACTCGGGAGGCTAAGGAAGGAGAATCGCTTGAACCTGGGAGGCAGAGGTTGCAGTGAGCTGATATCGTGCCACTGCACTCCAGCCTGGGCGACAGAGTGAGACTATGCCTCAAAAAAAAAAAAATAGGTTACATATTTAAATGTAAGACTTCAAACTATAGAAACCCTAGAAGAAAACCTTGGAAGTATCCTTCTTTATATTGGCCTTGGCCAGAAATTTATGACCAAGTCCCCAAAAGCAATTGCAACAAAAACAAAAATTGAAAAGTGGGCCTTAATTAAACTAAAAAACTTCTGCAAAGCAAAAGAAAGCATATACAAATTTAACAGACAATCTACATAATTGGAGAAAACATTCACAAACTATGCATCCGATAAAGATCTACTATTCATAATCTATAAGAAACTTAACCAGCAATAAAATAAAATAAAATAAACCCATTACAAACTAGGAAAAAGACATGAATAGACACTTCTTAAAAGAAGACATACAAGCAGCCAACAAACATAAAAAATGCTCCAAATCACTAATCATCAGAGAAATGCAAATCAAAACAGCAGTGAGAAACTCTCCTACACCCCTCAGAATGGCTTTTGTTAAAAAAAAAAAAAGTCAAAAACAATGCTCACAAGACTGTGGAGGAAAAGGAATGCTTGTATCATTTTGGTAGGACTGTAAATTAGTTCAGCCATTGTGGAAAGCAGTTAAAAAGAACTTAAAACAGCTACCATTTGACCCAGCAATCCCATTACTGGAGATATTCCCAAAGGAGTATAGATCATTATACTAAAAAGCCCCATACACTTGTATGTTATCACTCTGCTATTTATAATAACAATTACATGGAATCAATTAAGGTTCATCAATGGTGGATTGGGTACAGAAAATGTTGTACATATGCAACATGGAATACTATGCAGCCATAAAAATACAATAGAATAGTGTCCTTTGCAGCAACATAGATGCCACTGGAGACCATAATCCTAAGTGAATTAATGCAAGAACAGAAAACCACATACTGTATATTCTCACTTATAAGTGTGAGCCATAAACATGGACATAAACATGAGAACAGTAGACGCTGTGGAACACTAGAGGTAAGTAGGATGGAAGGGGAGACTTGGATATGCTCACTACTTGAGTCCAGGATACTCATGTAACAATCCTACAAATGTATCCTCTGTATCCAAAATAAAAGCTACAATTATATAATAATAAGCAATTGTGACAATGTACCTAACATTTCTTGAACTCCTAATACATGACAAGAAATATTTTAAGCACATTAAAAGTAACATCCTACAGAAACCCCAGGACAACAAGATGGCATTTCCCCCCTTTTACTTATGAATAAAATGTTCCACAAAGTGTAAAAAGTTTTTCTAAACCCATATAACCAGTAGGGGGAACAGACACACATGAATTCTAGAGACTACCATTAACCATACATGAACCAAAGGGAAAACTAAACCAAAAAATGTGATCAAGTCAGTGAGCTGTTGTTTGGGTTTACATTCCAGGGGATCTCTTTTTTAGTTTTAATCTTAGACATGTTGTAGATATAATTTATTGCAAGCAGAATATTGGTTCTGAACTCATAGGGTTGTAAGTCCTATTCTACCAATTACTAGACACTTTGGGCAATTTATGTAAACTTACTGTGCCTGAAATAACTTGAAAATTAAATGCCAATGTAAATTTTGACCACCTGGGGCATTAAAAAGGATTCTATGAGATAGTGAATGTATACAATTTAATTTAGTAATTGCAAAATGATGAACAGGGGAAGACAGCTGTGTGTGTGTGTGTGTGTGTGTGTGTGTGTGTGTGTGCATCTGTGATGTATATGTGTATTTAGTGTGAATTCAATATTTTGACTTTGCATAGTTTATGTGTTTAATATTTTACCTTCCCATTAGTGGCTCAGGACATTTTGGATGAGGTGATCCCAAAGTAGATTTCTGCTCACATTAAATGCATTTGATGCAGGCTGACATAATTCTTTCTTATTTGCCTATTCACTGCTGTAACACAAAAATCTCATGTATTTCACAGATACTCACTCCTGACAATCCAGGCTACCTTCACAATCAGAACACATCATAACACAGCTTAATGCCACTATTTTTAAAGTTTTATCTCTGGCCTGCTGTGCTACTTCTCTATATCCTTAAATTCTATCTCTGTCCCTTATAGCCAAGATTAAGAGTCAACTGCTTAACGCCTTACTTGTTTGATATCTCTTTGCTAAAAAGAATTGTTGAGTTTCTTTTGTACTCCTACCAAGTACCATTTAAGTGTACATTGTTTAAATTATATTTTCTTATAATAAATGAAATAGTTTGTATATTTGTTTTCAGTTGGATTAAGTGATACTTATGGGCAAGACAAGGATGCTATTAATTTTCTACCACCAACTACCTCAAATTCTTAATATCATAAAGATTTGCATTAAGTAAATGCTGGATAGATATCTGTTGGTTTAAAATACAGACTGAGGCCATATACCAGTAAGCTTATGCAAGGAGCTGAAGCATATAATTTTTACACTAAGTATCCCTTTGGGAACATGTCTTTATTCATTTTTGGATATCTTTCATGTAGGAAAATGATAGCATAATGGAGGGGAAAATCATATTGTACAAGGACTGCTTTAAGCATTACTAATACCTAACTTATTTCCCTGCAATGGAGGGCATGAAGTTATGCATGTGCATATTTGTGAGGAGATATGTTTGTAAATCTTTCTGGTGACAAAAAAATAGAGAGCTCTAACTATATTTTGGTGCCTACCTGACATTTTCTGTCTGAACTCAATAAGAATGTAAATGAAATTGCACAGTCTGTGTATAAATAAGCTATACACATAGGCTTGGAATACATATACTGAAGTCATCAGAAAAAAAAGAAACATAGTAAATAAATTTATATTTGACTCAGACCTGCAGAAATGTCTGACAGTGCAAAATGTCATTTTTAATGTGGTTTATACGGACTCCGTGATATCCAAAGATGAATGTCAAGCCATGGACGAATAGAAGTGGCACCTAAGAGGAGAAAGGTAATATCTTTATTCAGACATACTTACTTTCCAGTTATGACTGAAAATAAAACATCATTGAAGAGATTGAAAAAATAACACAGTAAGAAGGTAATATAATTTTTGTCTTTTTGTTACTATAAGATGTCAAGTTCCTATTGTATATATGATAATCACATATATATTTATAAAAGGCAACATAGGAACAGAAATGGTTTTAAAGTGGAAGATATCTGAAAGAGCTTATTTTTAACTCCATTCCCATTTAATTCTGGGTAACTTGTCAATCTCAGAATAGATTACTTTTTATGCTTCACCATGTACTTTAGGAAAAGTTTCTCTAATTCATAGCTCTATCTAACTAAGAAAAACCACCTAGGTAGAATCCAAACCTATTTTATGTAAAAAGATTATTCAGATATTTGGATTATATTTATTTTCAAAGTGGTACAAAGTGGGTTATTGTTTATTTCTAATAACTGATTACTATTGTGAGGAAAGCAATCATGGCCTTAAACTCATGAAAAATTTGTAAAATATGAAATAAAATGGCCTCTATTTGGATTAAATTATGTCTTTGCAGCTCTGTTAGAAGTAACAGGGGGCAGATTAAAGATTCAAGGCACATATATTCGTATTAATACTATAAACTCATGCATTTCTAACATTTTATTTAAAGCACAATCTAACACAAACATTCCTGACCTTAACTTTGCCAAAGTCTTTGCCTCAAAATCTTAGAAGGAACTAAAAGAAAGTTGCCTTCTTCATTTAAAGAATCAATTGTTATCTCACATTATTGATAAACTTTCATAGTCACTGTATTCTTGTAATCGTATGCAGTATACATATATATATATATATATATATATATATATATATATAACATGATTGTTTCATTATTAAGTGTCTACTATATTGTAAGATCTTAAAACCAATTAAAATACATAAATAGAAGAAAATTTTGTCTGTTATCATAAGCTGGTATTTTGAATGTCTTGGGATGAAGAGTCAAATGAGGTAGAAGATGTCATTTTCTTAAAATCTATTTTTTATTATATCTTTATGTAAGGTTCTTAATATTCATTGGTCACATTTTTCATGTTTCTATTTTATTAATTACTAAATGTTCTTTCTTTTCTTCTATAGAATATTCCAAACTCTTCATACTAGTTTACTAGTGCTAAATTTGAAGTAATTGTAAAAACTTTAAAAAAACTTAAAATATATGGCAGTAGAAATTAAGCCTTCATATTCACAAGATAAAATACTTCTTCTCCAAAATTTACGAGGTAAAGTCTAATAAGATAGAATATACTTAGGTCTATTATTATTATCATAGTCTTAAACATTCAGAGTTGAGGCAAATAAATGGATCATATCTCATTGTATGTATATACATATATACAAACATCTTTGAAAAGCAGACCTATTTAGGCATAGTTTTTTCTGCATGAAAATGATTTCTGTTTTAAAGTCAATGATGCTATAATTTTAAACTGACTTTATATGCTTTATGAATGGAATGTAGAGAAACTGGATTCAACATTGTTTCCAAAGTGGGAGTCAAGTCTTCACTTTTTCTTTTGCTGTTGAATAAAGCTGAGGACAATGGGTAAATCAAGTGCACAAGGAGTACATGTGTGTGTATTTTCTACACATATATAGAAGGTTTACATTTATAGCAATTTAGGAATTCTTGATCTTAATTTAAAGAAGAAATAAACCAGTAAGTTTGGTGAGCAGGTCATCACAGAAGCCTTATAATCCTTAGTCCTCAACTTGGTCAAAGTTTGATAAACATTAATACTTCTTGTCCATGGAAGAATAGAGCAAATAACTAAAATACTTGTTGTATTTTATTTCTTCTTATTTTTCTCTAAATTAAACAAAAATGACTCAATTTTTAGCTGTGATATATAAAGAGTTGGAGTTTGTTACTCGTGTCCTTATGACAACAAGAAAAAAAGATATTGTGCAAACTGAAAATTGATGATTTTCTTTGGACCCATCAGAGAAGTAAAGTCACTGTGAAACCACCATTGCAATATCTGGATATACAGGTGAATTTAGAGAGCCACAGGTGAGATAGGCTCACCCAAAGAAGTAGCTATTGGAGTCATAATCCATTAGGTCCTGGCGTGTAGAAGCATTTAAACAGTAATTTTGTTGAATCATTAAAAGATGAATGTCGGCTAACACAAGAGCTGGGAGCTGCAGGGGCGTGCATACTTGCAAGGGCTTTACATCTGAAAATCATGAGGTTCTATAGGTGAAGAGCCAAGAAGGATCCCATCATGGTTCTGACAGGGCTAGCAAAGGATAACTATTGTAAAGTATTCCTAGCGTCTTCTCCATAATATTTTCCTGTTTCACCTAAGGAATAAGGGAAGGCTGAGAAGCATTGTGAATGTCACAGCCTCAGGAAGACAGGCCTGTTAAGAGAATAATAACAGACATGAGATTACAGACTGTTTCCCCCTCACACACACACCTTAGCACCAGACAAATGAAGTATAGCAGTGTGTTGAAGTTGAAAGAGTTGTGAGGCATGCATGCTACATGAAGAGGAGATTTTGGGGAAAACATAATATACAGGGGAGACAAAAACCAGACATTAGAAAAATTTGAAGCCGTCAGGCACCCACAGCTACAAACATTAAACTCAGCCCAATTCCTAGTCAGATAAAATAGATACCTTATGGTAAAAACATATTTACCATAGTTTATATTTCCAGACACTTCATGTCTGGCTTTCTAAAAAATTACAAGGCTTGCTAAAATGCACATAAAACACCGTCTGAAGAGTCAAAGCACCCGTTAGAACTAGACTCAGACTTGGCACAGATGTTGGAGTTATCAGACAGGAAATTTAGAATAACTATAATTAGTATGTTAAGGGCTCTAATAGACAAAGTATATAAAATGTAAAATCAGATGAGTAACATAAGCAGAAAGAAACATAAGAAAGAGTGTCAGTGGGGATGAGTAAAAATTAGAACCCTTGTGCACTGTTGGTGAGAATGTAAAATGCTGTAGCCACTACAGAAAACAGTTTGTAAGTCTCTCAAAAATTAAAAATAGAATTACCATATGATCAGCAATCCCATTTCTAGTTATGTGTCCAAAAAACGTGAAGTCAGTATGACAAAGAGTTATTTTTACTCCCATGTTCATTGCAGTGTTATTCACAATAGCCAAAATATGGAAACAATCAAAGTTGTCTATACACAGATGCCTGGATCTAGAAAACATAGCATAAATATACAATTACATGTTATTGAGGCTTAAAAATGAAAAAATTTCTGCCATTTGCAACAACATGGATGAACCTGGAAGACATTATGCTAAGTGAAATAAGTCAGCCAGAGAAGGACAAATTGTGAATGATTCCACTTACTTGAGGTATCTTTAACAGTCAAACTCTTAATAATAGAGAAAATAGGGGCTGCTAGGGCCTGGAAAATGGGATAAATGAAGAATTGTTCAAAAAGATAATGTTTCAATTATGTTAAGTGAATAAATTCTAAAGACCTGCTGTACAGTGCCTTTAGTTAACAATACAGTATTATCTAAATTTGTTAAAAGAATAGATTTTATGTTTTCTAAGAGCCAAAAAAAGCAAAATGAATCAACTACATCAACAAAAAGGGCCACAAGAAAACTCTTGGAAGTGTTGTGTATGTCTATTAACCTAATTGTAGACATGACATTATGGGTATTTATATATGTTCAAGAATCAACACATATATCATCGCAATTTTCATGCATGTGTCATCAAAATTAACACATTAAATATGTATAGTTCTTTGTATATCAATTATGACAAAGAAAATTTTTAAAAAATTAAAAGATTATGATAAAAATAAAATACATGGTAACATAAATGAATAATATTATTTATGGTCTTATTAATAGATTGAATATGACCAAAAAATTATTTGTGAGCTTGAAAATAAGCCAGTTAACAAATTTCCAGTCTGAATTTCAAACACAGAAATGTACGTTAAAAAGAGAACTGTAATACTACTTTGAAGAGTGTGACATAGGCATAACTGGAACACTAAAAGAAGAAAATGAGAATGAAGTAGAAGAAATATTTGAAGTAACAATGGCCAAGAATTATTCAAAATTAGTGACAAACATCAAACTGAGATTCAGAAAATTAAAGAACTTAGAGAATAAATACGAAAAAAATGTACATGTGGGAATATAATGTTCAAACTTCAGGAAACCAAAAACAAGGAAAACAAAAGTCTTGGAAAAGAAGATAGTATGTAGAAATAAGTGTAATAAATAAAGTATAGAAAATACCTAAGAAAACATCTTGACCTAGAGAGGGCAAAGCTATGAATTGTAGATTTTTCAACGTAAAGCATGCGACAAAGAAATGGTAGTAAAATATTTCATATTAACAAAATAAAACAACCTAGAAGACTATGCCTAGTGAATATTTCCTTCAAAATAGAAAAATAATTATTTAAATTCTAGAACAGACACTGAAATAATTCATTGACAGCATATCTGTGCTGTAAGAAATATTAAAAGAAGTCCTTCAGACAGGCCAATTATATAAGTCACAATCTTGTGTCTACATAGAAAATGAAAGAGAATCAGAGAAAGAATAAATGAAGATAAGGGAAAATCTTTTTCTCAATGTTAAATTATGTAAGGAATGACTATGTAAAGTAATAACAATAACAATGCATTGAGTAATTATAGCGTATGAGTAAGTGAAATAAATGATAACAATATCAAAGGGTCTAGAGGAAGAAATTGGGAAAAGAAACTATTGTATACAGTTATAATCAAAGACAACAACACATCCACACCCACACTTGTGCAAACACACACACATACACAAACATCTAAAAAGACAATTATAATAGATATGCCCAGAGTGGATATAAAATTGAAACATGTGAAACATTCAAAACAAGGGAAGGCAGAAATAGAGAAACTGATCAAAAGCAACAAATGGAAAACAGCTACATTACAGGAGATATTAATCTACCTATATCAAAATAATAACTTTAAATGTGAATGATCTAAATATACCAATTAAAAATAGAAATTGTTCAGCTGTGGACATGCTTCAACAACAACCAAGAAAAGTAGAAATTCTTAGAGTAGATAAAAACAAGACCCACTGTGTGCTGTGTACAAGCATCTCTTTACGTATAAAGAGATACATAAGTAAAATAAAAATCACAAAGAAAAATATACTAACACCAACTAGAAGAAAGCTAAAATAATTATATTAATTTCAGACAGGGAAGTCTTTGGAACAATGAAAATTATCAGGAACAAAGAAAGCCATTACCTAATATGTGAGACAAAAAACTGATGAAACTCCAAGGAAAAAAAAAAGATACTCTATTATATTTGCAGACAGTAACACCTCTTCTTTTAGTTGAAAAATAAGTAAGGACATAGTTGACTTACATGGCACTATAATCAATTTGATCTCTTTGACATTTATAGAATTATTCATTTCATAACAATGACATATATATTCTCAAGATTTCATGAAACATTTATATGCATAGACCATATTCTGGGCCACAAATCACACCTGAAAACTGTGCATATATTATGAAAAAAGATAAATTGTTCTATTGTAAAGAAACATGCATGCATATGTTTATTGCAGCACTATTCACAGTAGCAAAAATGTGGAATCAACCTAAATGCCCAACAATGATAGACTAAATGCCCAACAATGATAAAGGAAATGTGGTACATGTACACCATGGAATACTATGTAGTCATAAAAAAGAATGAGAATATGTCCTTTGCAAGAAAATGGATGCAGTTAGAGGCCATTATTTTTAGTAACCTAATCAGGAAAAGAAAACCAAATACTGCATGTTCTCACTTATAAGTGAGGCTTACTTAATAACTGCAACACAGGGAACATTTTTGAGTGGTGAAACTTCTGAGTGTGATGCTGAAATTTTGGAATTTTGGATACATAAGAGTATGCGTTTGTCAGAATCTGTAGAGTTTTAATGCACAAAATCTAGACCTTAGTGATTACACATTAAAATTTTCAAATGATATTGTGATCTGAGGATGCCATGCAGAATGTCTGAAACAACCTAGATGTAGTCCAAATGTACGAATTTATCTCACTGAGGTGAGGTGGCTGGTGGAAAAGGTGCTAACCTAAGCAACTTTGGAAATACTATTTGATAATGGAAAAGAGTTGTAGACATTGATAAGACCTCATTTTTACCTGAATATAGGTACATATTGTTGCATATAGAAATATTTATGAATATGTGTATACATGGTTTATTAGGCACACATATTTGTTTGTTTGCTTGCTTTTTTAACTGAGAGACCCTGAAAGCAATGCCACACCAGTAGCAATGAGCACATCTAGAATCTAGATTCTAGGATTGGGGTAGGAAATGTACAAGATAAACCTGAAGCATCTTGAAGTTCTAGAAATTTAGAAAAATCTAAATAAGTAAACCAAACACACACACTCAGTGATATATAGCTTTCTACATGTTAACAGCCCCCTATGTGTAGTAATTGCCTAGGCTCTGAAGTTAGCCTGTCAGGATTTCAACCTCGCTTTCTTTCTCTATCTAAATAGTGATGTTGGAAAGTTTGCTCGATTACTCTGTGCTTCAATTCATTTACATAATTGGAATAATAATGTTTTTCTGCATAGGATTAATATGAAGATTCATGTTGATAATTTTTATTAGTAGTGCAATGTCTTTCTCAAAAAAAGGTCAAGTAAATTTTCCATGTACTATTTATAACATCTGTTTTAAAAGTTTGAATCATACTATATAGTGTTGTGAAACCTGATTTTTTTATTTTAATGTTTAAAAATAAACACTAAGTTATTTGTAATATATTAAATACCAAAAAGAGCTCACAAAACATTTATTTTTCTTTCAATAATTCATATTCTTATAACTACAATTCAATGCAAGATGAAACAAGCTTTTACTATTTTCCACTAAAACCTCTCTACTATAAGGACAAGGAAATAAAATTCCATTTCATGTCAGTCCTAATAGGTACATTTAGTAAATGTAGAATACTAACTTTATTATTTTAAAGGATCTTGTTTCAAAGCCTATTTAATTTCTGTTTGTAGAATTAAGTTACCATTGTTGTGCTAAAACTAACAGAATAGCCTGAAGAAAACTGCCAGGAGGTTAATTACCAAGTTTTCTTGAAAATCAATAGATTATTTTTTCAGCTGCCTTTTCCAATAAGGAAGTCCTTAGGGTATTTATTGCACCAGGAACATTACTATTAGCACATTTTTATTTTCTCTGAAAAGCTCCATATTGCAAATGAAATTTGCTTCTTAAAAGAGAAAATAAAATACATTTGTAAATCACAACCAAGAACTTTTAAAATAACACTTTCAGTTAACAAATGCACTTACATACTTAAATATGTTGTGAATTTAAAACTAAAGTGACTTATATTTGTTTCAAGTACATCATTACATGTTTTAAGTATAATTCCCATTCTTTTCTCTCAATGCAATAACCAAAGCTTTGAAATAAAATATTCAAATCAATTTAAAAATTCAACAAGATAGTTTAATTGCATGATTTATTAGCATTCTGAATGTTTTTAGGGCATATAAAAGAGGCTACCTATTACAGTGGTAGAGTTTGAATTGTATCTAAAGGTCTTTTAAATGCATTATCACTCAGTACATTTACCTTGCCCAATAAAACTTGGTTATTGGTGACAGTACTTTTACCGTTAGTATCTTGAGCTTGGCTTCCCAGTGCTTCTCAATGATTCTCCAAACAACCACTCTCAATATATTTTCCTTATAAATCAGGATGAATTTTATTTTATCATTCTGTATTCTATCCAATTCTTTCTCTGTCACACATACTTCTGAGGCGGTAATCCTGATTCTGCTTGAACATTTCCAGGAATGAAGAACTCATTACAAGATAATATAACATCATCCATTTGAGGAAAGTTTTATATAGTGAAGTGTTATTTGTTAGTTTAAGCCAAAAGGAACTGAACCATTATTTCCTGTCAATGAAGTCAATTCACCTTCTTCAGATGATTAAAACAAAAATTGGATCTCTTTCTAAAAAGAGTAAAGTTACTGCAAAAGAAGCTTGAAAGTTTTGTAGATGTATACACAAAAGAAGTAAATAGAAATGCCTCCATAAACTTGCTGTATCTCAACAGATAATGGTGAATTACACAGTGAAGTTATTCATTATAAAGTACAACAATAACATAGGAATGGGATCATCACAATAACAATAACACAAATGGGAAGGACATGAGGATCCCTGGGGCAGGTAATTTTGAAATGCAGACAGGCAAATGTTGCTAGGTCTTTCTCCCTGGGAGAAAGAAAATATTCTTTTTTTTTTTCTGTACCTACTGTTCCATGGGAATGCCTTACATATTCATCATTTTGTATCATGCTTGCCTGCATTTTCTTTGATTCAAGTTCTTTCTTTTGAGATATAATGCCTCTTTTACAATAAATTGCTGATCTTTTATTTCTCAGCCTGCTTCTTAACAGTAGAAAGTTGGAAGCCTGAAGTCCTTTTGCTTCCCCTGCTGTTTATTAAGTTTTTAAATTGTCTTTTTCTTTTTGCTCTAAGCTGGCAGTGCTTTTGCCAGTATAACTTTATTACACTTTATAAGTTTCTTATATGTCTGTTGTGAGTTCACTCTGTGGTCCAAATACCACATCTATATTATATCTCACTATCTTCCTCTACGTATCAAGCTGATGAGAAGCCTTAGGATTCTTAGGAGCCCTTAATAAGATTCTTAAACCTAAAACCTTGATTTGGTTTTTAATACCAGATATCATTTCACTTTGTGGATTTTTGCATGCAGAAGAGACTAAGGATGTGAATATTATTCTGGAAGATCTAGATATTCTCTATTTTCTCTAAATTTTGGTTGCAGATTAAAGAATTTCTTTATCATTTCTTTCCTCATCCCAGGTTGCGAGGGTCAATCAACTGACATTTAGATTAGAACATTCTGCCTGGTGGATTAGTCAGATGTTCAATAATTTAAATATATTTTTCTTTTTTCACAATAGCACAGAAAACCATTTTACTAATTGTTTTACCGCTGATCAAAAAGTTGTTCTTTCTCCAGAATGCTAAAACATATTTTTCACCATTTCTCCAGTTGTTATAAAAGTGAGCATCAGTTTTTCAACATTTGCTAACAGTTTTCCTGCCACATTTCCAGCCTCTACATGGATCCAGCCAAGGCCAGGTGGTTTACATTTTTGTTATACTGGCTAAAAACAAAAATTATAATAAATTCTCATAGCTCCACAGGTTGTCAGAGCCTATTTTCTGATGTGGACAGGTTCAGCTGGGGCCGGATGGTCTCAAGTGGCCTCACTCAACTTTCTGGGGCAGGCAGCCTGGTTGGTGTGAGGGAAAAACTTTATTCGCATATCTTGTGATTAACTGTGTCATTTGGGGCAATGGCTAAATGTGTCTCATTATTCAGTACTCTATCTCAGCTTTTCTCACCAGCTGGGAAAAAGTTGCTAGCGCAAAACAAGGCAAGTTTGTTGGAAAGCAGTTCTCCTTGGGCTTCCTCAATAACACGAATATGGTGCTTTCTGGCCTCTGATGGCAGTTTTCTTTCCAACTGTTAAGTGAATGGCATATATATATTGGGGTTTTTGCTTGGCAGCACCCAAGTTTGATTTATTATTTTTCTTAAGTTAGGTAACTCTTATAACAACCAAATAAAAAATTTCAGAAACATTTCAGAATAAAGTTTATTTTCCCCTCAAGTCATAGTATGAGACAATGGGAAAAAAAGTAAAAATTTTACTCCAAGCTGTATTTCAAAGACAAAAAATTATATCAATCACAGTGCCTAGGTATCTAGAACTTTGGAACTTTTCACTTGTGACCTTTTAAGTGAAGTATGTAAGTTAAGGTCAGCGTAGTCCAGTATAGCGCAATAAGTACTCAAGCCAGAATGGTTTATTACATACAAATATCTGAGAGAAGAGGACAGGTTGCATCATAAGGCCCACAGGAAGGGAAGTGGGGGATATCTAGGATACAGGAGCTTAACCAGTATGTGGGAAGCAAGAGGGAGAGATGGGTTCCTATGGGCCAAAGCCTCTATTGGGGTCTAGTGCATGGATTGTACAGAGGTAGATTTCCTATGAGAGGATTGGTTGGTTGATTTAAAGGGAGCTCAAGGCTAAGCACAGAAACGCAGGGGTTACGTTACCAGGTTCACCAGGCCTAAAGCAGAATGAAGGTGATCAAGTGGTTTAGGGTATAGGACCTTATCTACCTAGAACAGAAAAATGGGAATTATTTGGAGACTGCCTTAATGTATGCAAGTCCATGGTGACAAGCCAGGGATAAGACAAGAAGATGAATGCTGAGGCAGTATTAATAGGAATGAGAGTTATAATACCAATATACCTTGTAAGTCGGATTCACAACAAGAAAGACGGAGTCCATTCAGAAAGCATAGATAAATTTAAGCATAAATTATTGCTGAAAATATAGAACGATGAAATTTTTATCATTTATGAACAATTACCTACCTTTTACCATATTACTCCATTAATAATAAAACAAAACTATGATGTAATTAATGCACATTTATTTTGTTTCCAAAATTTTAATGTATTTAATATTTTTTAGTATCTATTAAAAAGGTCTCATTTTTAATGTTTGGATAAAGTGAAACATGCTTATATAGTTTACATATATTTGAAAAGTATTGATTCTTCTCTTTACACACATAATGACTTTGAAAAGAGGATGCCACATAAATCATGTATATTTTAGCTTATGGTGGACAACAGCTGAAAACTCTGCTATATTAAGGCCATTTTTTTTTACTTTTATCTGAAAGTCAAATAATTTATCAGAATATTGATAAGAAGAGAGTAAGGTACAGCATTTTTTACACGTGCATTATGTAATAATAAGCTCATAATAATTGACACTTAGGGAAAGCAAATAGTCTGAATATCCAGGGATTATTCTGGAAGCTACAGACAAATGAGAAAGGAGAGGGCCATGGCAGACACATTTAGGTATTAAGACCTTCAGTTCATAACTTCTTTGGGAGTGATTTGATTTATGAACTTTATTCTTCTCTAACCAATGTCCCTGAAAGATGTAATGCTTTACTTACTGCCTAGAAATGTCTGATTCCTGATCTTGCAAAAAAAAAAAAAGATTCTATTTTATTATTTTGCAAATTTCTGTTTGTGTTTTCTGATTTATCTTTTAAAGATCTATATATTTCTTGTTTGCAACCACTCCTAATTATTAGACCCTCAATTATGGTTGCTTTTTTAAATCAGACAATTATACTTGGTATTCCTGAGTTTTTGAAGCTACATTTAACTTTAGCTTTTTCTGTGAAACCTTTTCAGTAGGAAAGTATTTGTGCTTTACTGGACTGTAAACACACAGATGAGAAAAATAATTTTAAAAATTACCTGCAGAGACTCTTAGGTATTATGGGTACAAACACATGTTTTTCTTAACTGTAGCTGAAAATACTGCTTTACTATCCTGAATTAATATCTTCTCTTCAAATGGATATCTCTATTTGAAAAAAAAAAAATGAAAAGATGTATTTTGTACTTAAATCCATCATGTTCCAAAGAGCTTTAAAACTAATGATTATGGTGTTTAAAAGGCACTGTTATCAAGTATCAGAAGATAGGGCTTGTTTGTTCAAGTTTAAATGCAGGAGGTATTTTGGAGAACTGAATTTTTGCAAATGTTAAAAAATAATATTGGGCTCAAGATTTCTATGCCTACAAGCACTGAGATTTCTACAAGTTTACAAATACAACTTATAAATCAATTAGAAACTAATTAGGACATATTGTCTTTTTCAAAAATGAAAGCACTAGAAATTCAGTGATATTACTTGATTGATCATTTCAGATCATTGATATTCCGTACACAAATGCTGAGATTTCAGTTTGCTTGAACTTAATTTAAATGGCATTTATTTGAGAAAATACTGATTCAACTCTTGTATTAAACTAGTTGCTGGGTTTTACGGGAATATTTTATACAATAAAACAAAACACAATTATAGAGCTTTTGGGAAAAAAGCCTCATGGATTGAAAAAGTATACCTAAAAAGCAAGAATTGAAGATTCCAACTTTTAATATGTAGCTAAATGTGGTAATATACAATTATGCATAGAAATAGGAACAGGGCTGATCCTAGTGGTTGCAACTGTCACACTTGTATCAATAAACAGACATATGTTCCGCTAAATTATACTCCAACCATGGTGTTTTTCTTACTCACTAATAGCATTAAAGGAAAGAACAAAGCTATTAAAAGATGAAGAGTGAATACAATATAAGGAACTGTAAAACTTTGGTGCAATACATATGCATTACTCACCTACATGCTTTTCTGTATTTAAATCATATATATTCATATATTTCTTACCTTTCTAAAATTGTGTTTTTGAATGTGCATTTATCCTAAATATATATGAATAAAAATAACAAAATATATAAAGAATTTGATTTTTAAATTATATGTCTCATGAACATAACTGAAACAAATATTTTATAACACTTGAGAAATAGGGTGATGGAACAGATAAAGTTCAGTGAATTTAAATGACTGTTTTGGTTCTTTAATATTTATAAATAATGTAAAAAATTAGGTGATATTTTTAAAAGTATATACATGTGCTTTTCCATAATAGTTATAATAAAATTATAAATAACTTCGTTTTTGAATTGAACCATTCTACAGATTGGTGTGAGAATCACACACACAAATTCACCACGCACAAACACACACACACACACACACACGAAAAACTGACTACTTTTTATTCTGGATTACAGTAGAAGAAAACTTGTGATTAAAACAGTTTTTGACCTGTGCAAAGTTTGCCTGGTTTTTGCCTAGCGACATATAAGCTTGCTCATTGAAAGTATTTTTGTCCAGTAACACTGAAATGAGCCCTTGTCCTGCTAATCAAGCATTTCTAACTGTACAGCCCTCATTGTTTCAAAATGCTGATTCAAATATCTAATTCCCAACATGAATGCAATTCATCTGAGTCATTAGATCACCAATTTCATAAACAGCAGACATGTTCAATCTACATGGTAGCATAGTAACAATCTGCTTCATTCACTCCGTAATTACCATCTGTTTTTACTGATGTGGCAGAATCTGCCAATGTCATATAAATGACACTTGGGAATGCTTACAATTAGCAATACTGTAAGTGGTAGATTGTTATTAGTGACATTACATATTTAGGATGGCTCTTAAATTTTGAAAATTTCATTATTGAACATTATAATTATTCCAGTTGAAAATTATGCTTACTATTAATCACTCAAAGCCTTTTATGATCTTTAAATATTGTCAAATTTTGTTTTCATTCATAAGAAACTAAATGTATATTTACATTCTATACTGTAACATATTGTGTTTTTAAAATTGTGTCACTTATTCAATCAATGCTTGCAGATTATGTAGATACCTGGCCTCAAATAATGCATAATGCACTAAATATATAAAGATTATAATTTTAAGACCTTACTGTCAAGGAATTAATATATTTGTAGAATGCAGATAATAAGTCAATTTATTTATGATTCAGGTATGAGATACGAAACAAACAATTTCACTCTTGATAGGGTTGTAGTCAGTATAATTTTCTTAAAGAAAATTATAAATAAATGAATCTTCCTAACATAGCTAATGTTAGGTGCCAACTTGGCTAGGCTATGGTGTCCAGTTATATGGTCAAAGATTGGTCTAAATGTTGCTGTGAAGGTATTTTGTACATATGATTAAAAATTGCAATTAGGGCCGGGCATGGTGGCTCAAGCCTGGAATCCCAGCACTTTGGGAAGCCAAAGTGGGCAGATCACAAGGTCAGGAGATCGAGATCATTCCTGGTGAACATGGTGAAACCCCTTCTCTAATAAAAATACAAAAATTAGCTGGGCATGGCGGTGCACGCCTGTAGTCCCAGCTACTTGGGAGGCTAAGGCAGGAGAATCACTTGAACCTGGGAGGCAGAGGTTGCAGTGAGCCAAGATTGCACCACTGTACCCTAGCCTGGCAACAGAGTGAGACTCTATCTCAAATAATAACAATAACTGCAATTAGTTAATTATGTCTATTATCTGTGTGATAGAGAAATTTATTTTGAGAAATTGGTTTATGTAATTGTGGGAGCTTGGATTCTGAAATCTGTAATGTGGGTCAGCAAAATGGAAAAACTCAGTCAGGATTTTTATGTTTCAGTCTTCAAGCAGAGTTTATGTATTTTCTAGTAAATCTCAGCTTTTTCTCTCAAGGCCAACTTATTGGGTGAGTCCCACCCGTATTATGAAAGGACATCTACTTAAAGTCTCTCTCTCTCTCTCTCTCTCTCTCTGTCCCTTTCCTTCTCCCTATATGTATACATCTCCCTTGATTACACATAGGGAGAGAGAGAGAAAAAGAATAGAAAACTTAATCAATAGGATGGAGATACACACACATGCACACACACACACATATATTGGATAACCCAAACTGATACAGATTTGATCTTGAAAAGTTAGGGGGATGTTGCTGAAACAAATACCTAAAGAGGAAAATGTAGAAGTGGCTTTGGAATTGAATAATGATGGAGACTGGAAGAATTTGAGGCATTTGATAAAAAATATGTAGATGGCTTTGCAGAGACTGTAGAGGTATGGATGTTAAAACAGTACTTGTGAGGGCTCAGAAGGAAGTGAGGAGAGATGTAGAGAAATTTTCTGTTGCCTTAGAGAATACATGCATCATTATGAAGAGAATGTTTTTGGTGAGGGATATAGAAATAAGAAATATGCTATTGAAAATTGAAGGTGATCCATGTTTATAGTGGCAGACACCTTTTCTGAAATATATTACTCAACAAAGATATGTTGTAATCTTAAATCTCCAATACCATGAAGTGTGAGCTTACGTGGAAATAGGGTCATTGAAGATGTAATTAGTTACATTAAGATGAAGTCATAATAGATAAGGCTGGCTCTCTAACCCAATATGACTGTGTCCTTCTAAGAAGATATCCATGTGAAATCAGAAAGCCACACACAAAACCACAATCTCAAAGGCAGAGATTTGAGTCATGAAGTTGTCAACCAAGAAACACCAAAGATTGCAGCAAACAGCCAGAAGCTAGAAAGAGGCATGGAAGATAATCAGTACAGGTTTCATAGGAAGCCAGGTCCTGACGACACCTTAACTTCAGGGTTTTAGCCCCCGGGACTGTGTGATAAAAATTTCAGTTGTTTAAAGTTTCCCAGTTTGTTGTACATTGCTAATAACAGCCTCAGGAAACTAATACAATTTCAGTGCTGTAGATTATTTGAAGCCACACACAAAATAACAAATGAAAATAAAGTCATGAAGTTTTGAGAGAGACATAACGGTAAGAAAATTCACTTGAAAGGTGCTATATATTCTGCATCATCAGGTAAAATAGAAACTCTCCTTAGTTAAGATAATTTTAGATCTGACAGGATGATACTAGATTCTAAATTCTTGTCATCACGAACCATAGAAGGAATTTACAGAGGGTGATTATAAAAAGTGAATTATTAAAGCTGTCATTGTTGGGGTAGGGGTACTGGTTTAGAGTCTAGGAAGAGAGCAAAGGGCGTCAAGAAATAAGTTAATGTAAGAGTGCTAATTATTTTGATATGCACAGTGAGCTATAAGATAGAGTGTTTAGATGTAAATATTTCAGCTCTAATATATTATGTAGAATAACAATAGAAAATGGCATACTTCAGGGCTCAGCTGTCCAATTCTTCAGTTTCATTCATTGTTGACAAGTGTAACTTATTGATATTCAGCTGAAAAGAAGAATGGCTTGGAGCATTCATGATGACTTCAATCACATGTGTGAAGCTTTGCTGGAGACGGTTGGGAGGAGGCTAGATCTGGCTGGATCCTTCTCCCTGTCCAGGTAGTCTCAGAGTTTGTCAGTCTTGTTTTTCTGGGTGGGGAGTTGAGATCCTTACACAGCAAATGAAGTCTCCAATAAAGAACAGTGCAGAAGCTGTTTGTTTTTTGTTTTTCTAAATACTAAGCCAGAAACTTTCACAGCATTTCTTCTGTACTCTACTTGTAAATAAGAAATAGGCCAGCACAGATGGAAAGAGAGGGGAATTAGACACATCTCAATTGGAGAATGTTAAAGAGTTATGATCATGTTTAATCTGACATAATCTGCCATCTGGTCACAAATTCTTTCTACATGTTTCACCCACCTCCCATGACCTATAAAGTTTCATATTAATACGTTATCTTCCCCTATTTCAGGAAATCACATCTAAATCAGGTCCAAGTATGGATGAGTCTCCTTCAGTGTGGCCCCGTGTGTATGATTTTTCTCAATATAAAAATGTGTGAACTGAAAAACAAGTTATGCACCTCTCATATGCCCAATAAACAATAGTAAGACATTCATAGGATAATTTCAATGGTTACTTCCATTAACATAGCCAGGGTGCTGGTTGATGTTAGGGAAATAGTAATCATTGATTCACTGCAGTGCTGAAATCCAGCTAACCATGTGTCGTCAATTCCTTGATTATTCCTCCTCCCAGAGAAAGAATCTATATAGATCGTGGCTGCAGTCTCTGAAGTTTGTTTCCACTTTATGAGTCATCCTTTATTTTATCATAAGAAATAGCCTATGTTTGCAGGTAAGTATATTTAGGCTACTTCTGATTGTAGTACATGCCAGTTCAAAGGCTTCTTTTTATGATATGCTATCTCTATATCTTTTACTTCAAGATTATGGCATACCTTTAAAAAAATTATGAGCTTCTTGTATTGTTATATTTCACTTCATTAGTCAAAAGCCATACCTGCAACTCTTTCTGAGACAATACTTCTCATATATATTGGGCTGAAATACAGGGTGTTCTGTAAAAATACCCTTAATATCTTAAAACAATTTTGTCTTGTTTCTGTAACACTGTTATAAGTCCTTTTATCTGGAAGAGAGATTCTAAGAGTCATGTCTTAGTTCTCTTAAGGCAAGAGTCAAGAAAATGTGTCTGTGTCCCAAACTCCCAGGGACATTGACAAGAATACTTTCATGCTTGCCTTCAGAAGCAGCATCAATTGTACCTATCAGTTTCTGTGGTGCAGCAGGGATGTAGCTGAGAGCAAGATGGCAGTTTTCTTTCTTGGTAACCACCATTTAATATTTCCAAAAGATTCTGTTCATGTCTTTCATTTGACTTTGGAGAAGTAGGTGGTACCCCATAGAGAATAGAGGACATATACACATTATTCTCAATTCCACAATTTCCTTAAAAATGTCCTTTCATATAAATTTCTAGGCTGCTTATATGCAATTAGAGATGAGTAATGGGTATATATAGTCTAACATCTGTGTGGCCTATCCCATCATAAGGAATCCGAGGATGCTACTAGCATCAATATGAGAACACTTGGGGTATTTTTTATTTTTTGTGTTTTGCTTTGAGGCTTTATCTTACCTGACTTTCTGGAACCATGGAAAATGCCACCTTCAACATGCTCTTCCATACTTTAATATCTCTTTTTCTTTCATCAAATATTATAAGGTGACTACTTTTGTAAACAATTACAGTTTGTGATATACTTAATTATCCTCTTCCAACTATAAAGGGAATCTATAATATGTTGAATAATGCTATGCATCATGAATTATTGTAGATGCCTGTATGTGCATACACACAACACTATACTTTCAAAATTTTTATTAAGATCATCTATTTAATGATATTTCTACTTTATCAATAATGAAGCTGAGGACTGGGAGATGCTAACTTATTACTAAGGTCATATAATTCCTAATTATCAAAGCTAAACATTTTTCTCTTTACTATATTAGTTCATACAATTTTAAATTTAAAAGATTTGCTTTAAATCATGGAGAATTGATGTGTTGAAACATGGTTTTATACTCAGGTCTTCTCTTTTCTAAGCAAATCCTCTGCACCACACCATATAAATTTGTATTTTTTTCATATCCAACTGTGTGAATAGCAATGTATCTAGAATTCGTTCCAGGGTATAGCAATGCCAGAGATAGTAGCCGATTTTGCAAAAAATGACAGATAATGACAGACAATGGATGGCAATTTGGAGGAGACTGGTTAAAGGATATTGGTTCTCTTCTCTGGCTGAATATGAGCTCAATTTTAGGATGTGCAGAAAGAAAGAAGTGAGGTTTATTAAGAGCTCACCCAAATCCAGACACTGCGTTAAGTGTTTCTGTATATACTGAAGAAAAAAATTTCATTTTTTTTTTAGGGAATATATACTTCTTAAACATGAAGGAATCAATTTTTTTTTGTATATGAATCAAATTGTTTCTATGAAAATTCTATGTGCCCATTTTGAGAGGCCAAATCAAGAAATATATTTTATGTGTTTCACATTAAAACAGCAGGAAACATGTTGAAAATTCAAATATGTTTAATTGCATCTTTGAATAAAAATCTGATGGAATAAAATAAAGTCAATAGTTTTATTTTTGTATATTTCATGATATATTCATATATATCATATATCTGGTGTTATCCGTTTTGTATACCACTGGTGTAGAACAAAGCATAGGAAATACTTTAATGATAGTACATAGCTCATCAGAGGGCTATAAAATCAAGATATAGTTGAAATGGAAGAAAACATATTTAATGAAAATATATTAGAGCAGCCAGCAGGTGAAAAAAAAAAAAGAAAAAGAAAGCCAAAATGCATTCCATTACTGTCAGTCATAGAGAATTTTAAAAGCTAAGACTGACAACTTAGCAATGTCTGCCACTACAACAGGCAGCCCAAGCACTGTATTTTGAATAGAAATATTTTGTTCACAGCCTACCTAGTTGGGCACTTGAACTCTACGATTATCTTATACAGTTGTAGAGCCCTTTTAGAGGTATTTCTAAGGAATGATGAAAGCAATTTATTCTATTTAAAATATAAAGAGTGTTTTATTATGTTTTCCAAATCAGAGTAAAGGAAGATTTCTTATCTTTAATGCTACAGATTATAAACTCTCTAGATATTTAAGCTTGCAACTTTTGCTCTAAAACATTGACAAAAAATATCTTTATCTCAGAGATATCAGGTAGGGAAAGAGTTACTCCAACAAAAGAAAAAAGATATGAGAATATCATAGGACAAAAATGTGACCTAAATTTTAGCCAGGAAATAGAGGGTATGAGAGATCGTTGGAATTAAGAAAACCTAAGCTACAACAAAACAGTCACAGGAAGCCTGGGTGTGTGTTTTATATATTGCATTAAAAATACATGTTTGGACTACTCAAAAGGACTGACTAGCTCACACTCCTGAAAAAATAATAAGGGAATATCTTCAGGTAAAAAAACAGAGTTATATTCTTCCTGACATACTAAATCATCTTAAAAAGCTATAATTGAATGTATTCTCAAGATTCATGATATGTGATTTCCAAAATTTCTCCTTATTTTTATGTTGAAATTTGAAATATCATTAAAATATATTTATATTTTAACATATGCTTTAAAATACATTTTTTTAAATTTGAGGCAAAAATCTTGAAAAAAGAATGCCCCCCCCCCCAAAAAAAAAAAGAAAGAAACAACATTTGGCAACAATTTATTCTAAAATTTAATTATTTAAGTCTTCATATGTGGGATTTATACTAATACACCGCTGAAGAAGTTAAACAACTAAAATGATGCTTACCACTCAATATCTGTCTTCCAAAACAAACTGAAAAATATAACAACTAGGACTCCTTATTTTACCCTGTGAATATTGGGTCTCAGTGAAATTATGTAAGAAAATGTCAGTATTCTGGTTTCTGTTATTTATGTGATTAATAAAATTCTTTGTTTCTAACCTTGGAGTCTTACATACAAACGTCCATAAAATTATGTCAGAGTAATTTGTGATTTTGCAACAAGGGACACTTGGATACTTCACAGTTTTAAATATATACCAGATTTTAGTTATTATGTATGTTTTTATCTAGTTCAATAGACATATGTTCTCTGGGGGCAAAATTTTTTTTCAATTATTTTTATTATTTGTAGGGGAAGAGCAGAGTATATTCCTCATATTCCTTTTTTTAATCCTCATATTCTTGGTGAAATAAATTTGTAGACGAAACCATTATTATAAGGTTTCATTTTAAAAACTGCAACTTGAAAATAGCTCAAGATGTCTATTTCATAAGACACCAAGAAATTAGAGATTTTATAGGATAGAATTTGAAAGGGAAAATTCAATTTTATTCTGGAAATTGTTTATGCTTCTTTGATATTGTTGGGAAACTGAGGATATGTTAATTCCTAAAATGCTTTCTTGTTTTGTTTTATTTTTCTTTCTTTTTTTTTTAAAGATGGAGTCTCACTTTGTTGCCAGGCTGTAGTGCACTGACATGGTCTTGGCTCACTGCAACCTCCACCTCCCAGGTTGAAGGGATTCTCCTGCCTCAGCCTTCCAAATAGCTGGGACTACAGGCACATGCCAACACACTCAGCTAATTTTTGTATTTTTAGTAGAGACATGATTTCATCATGTTGGCCAGGATGGTCTCCAACTCCTGACCTTGTAATCCGACCACCTCAGCCTCCCAATGTGCTGGGATTACAGGCTTGAGTCACAGCACCCAGCCAGTCTGTTGTTTGGTCAGTTTAGATTTAGCAAAAGGAATTGAGAGAAATAATTTTTGCTAAAGCCTTGCTAAAGTCAGTGTAATATGTATAGTCCTTTAGCATCTTTCATATTATCTCATTCGTAATCCTTTCTGATTTAAATCCCAAAGTAGTAGTTCATGTGTCTGAAATATTGATAAATGTGTAAATGGAAAAAAAAGGCACAGAAAAATTTGGATAGGATTGAGATGAAGAAATGTCTCTCAGAAAATAATATTTTTCAAAATGGTTATCATTCAAGCAAAGGGAAAAATGTCTGTTCATTTCCCAAAAATAGAAATAATGCTGGGAAATTTAAAGAGTAGTGGGTAGTAATACTAGTGTTTCCAAATGGCCAAATATTTTTAGTAAAGCAATTCAAGAATATCTATGTAATGGTGATGAAGAGAAGATGACATAATAAAGATTTTAACCACTATATTTTAAACAAACTGGGCCTAGGTATTATTTGATTTATTAAAAATGAATTACTGACATTTGTAGTAATTTATTAAACTTTGATTTGGAAACCTGTGTACTGCTATAGATGTTTTATGTTGGTTTCTTGTAGCAACAATAATTTATAACAAAGGGCAAGTATAAACTAGAATTATATTCTGACAAGTGAGTAAATTGGAAAATGTTCTATATTTATCTTCACATTTATTCTAAAATTATTTACTTATTGCTTACTCCATGTTAAGCACAGTCTTAGGTGAATGAGAAATAATCATACTGTCCATAGTAGGTAAAAAGGCATTTATATAACTTTTTAATTAAAAGTTACAATGGTGAGAAACATTTTTATTATGTTTTGTTTTATAGTTTACAAATGAATCATGTATTCATCTCTTTATGTAATGTAAGAAACTCAAGATAAAATAGGCCGTTTTAATGGAATGGTTATGTGCATAAGCTAGGTTGAAAAAGATGATCAATTGTGTGTATATGTCTCAAGCAAATAGTACTAAAAAGATTGGCACACTAGTATTTCATGTATTTAATGGATGATGTCTTAACTATTTTGAGTCTTCTAAATATGTTCTTGGTCGTTGAAAAGGATGCCAATAAAAACTGGTTACATGGTAGTATGTTGAGCAATTTATTACTAAATTTATCGTTTTAAACAGTAATTTGGGGGTACATCTATTTGTCTAATAATAGAGTATAATGCAAATGAGGCTTAACCAACAATTTCAAGTGCTTTCATTTCTTTATAAATACATGAATTGGCACCCTAAAAATTTTTCTTTGGCCTGTTAGCTGTTAATTATTATAAAAATTATTGCTTTATTTAAGTTAGATTTCTTTCATGGTTTCATGTTCATATGTTAATACAGACACAAAAATTGAATGTGGGTTTTTAAAATCTTTAAATCAATGTTAAGAGTTATAGAAGATATAGTTTCTTCTATAAACAGTATAGGTGTTTAGTAGCTATGTATTTTCTGCAAACAGAAAGAGATTAGGTCAAAAGGTTTTTTTAGTTGTAATCCTATAAATCATTTTTGTCACTACAAAAATTGTACATAAATCTATGAATTGGTGTATTTGTGTTTATAGGGACTTTTCTTTCAAAAAGTTTATTTTAATCTTATAACAGATTTCTCTTTTTCTTCTCAGTTGTATAGGAAGAATAAATAATGTCCCTCTATGCCAAGATGTTCACATCCTTATAACCATGCACCTGGGGCTATGGTATCCTACCTAGCAAAAAGTACCTTGCAGCTATGATTAAGTATTCTGAGGAAATTATTCTCCATTAAACCTAATAAAATTACATGAAAGTGGGAGTTTACTTATTACCATAGGATTATGAGAAACTCCTGAAGAGATCTGAGAGAAGGAGAAGGAGACAGAGACAGAGAGATGATAAAACAAACAAAAAACAAAAGAAAGATCAGAAAGATGCAACATTGCTGGCTTTGAAAATGGAGAAAGATGTCTGGTAGCATGGTGCCTCCAGCTTTGTTATTTTTCCTTAGGATTGTCTTGGCTGTATGGACTCTTTTTTGGTTCCATATGAAATTCAGTTTTTTCTAATTCTGTGAAGAAAGTCACTGAATTGATGGGAAGAGCATTTAATCTATAAATTACTTTGGGCACTATGGCCATTTTCATGATGTTGATTCTCCCTTTTCACGAGGATGGAATGTTTTTCCATTTGTTTGTGTCCTCTCTTATTTCCTTGAGCAGTGGTTTGTAGTTCTCCTTGAAGAGGTCGTTTACATCCCTTGCAAGTTGTATTCCTAGGTGTTTTATTTCCTTTGTAGCAATTATGAATGGTAGTTCACTCATGATTTGGCTCTCTGCTTGTCTATTATGGATTTATAGGAATGCTTCTGATTTTTGCACGTTGATTTTCTATCCTGAGAATTTGCTGAAGTTGTTTATAAGCTTAAGGAGTTTTGGGGCTGAGAAGATGGAATTTTCTAGCTATACAAACATGTCATCTGCAAACAGAGACAATCTGACATCCTCTCTTCTTATTTAAATATCCTTAATTTCTTTCTCTTTCCTGATTGTCCTGGCAAGAACTTCCAATACTATGTAGAAAAGGAGTGGGTAGAGAGGGCCAAAACAGCATGGTACTGGTACAAAAAAACAGATAAATAGACCAATGGAACAGAACAGAGGCCTCAAAAATAACACCACACATCTACAACCTGACAAAAACAAGCAATGGTGAAAGGATTCCCTATTTAATAAATGGTGCTGGTAAAACTGCCTAGCCATATGCAGAAAACTGAAACTGGAAACCTTACTCACACCCTATACAAAAATTAACTCAAGATGGCTTAAAGGCTTAAAAGTAAAACCTAAAACCACAAAAACCCTAGAAGAAAACCTAGGCAATACCATTCAGGACATAGGCATGGGCAAAGACTTCATGATTAAAACACCAAAAGCAATTACAACAAAAGCCAAAATTGACAAATGGGGTCTAATTACACTAAACAGCTTGTGCTCAACAAAAAAAAACTCTAATCAGAGTGAACAGGCAACCTACGGAATGGAAGAACATTTTTGCAATCTATCCATCTGACAAAGGTCTATTATCCCAAATCTATAAGGAACCTAAACAAATTTACAAGAAAAAACAAGCTCATCAAAAAGTAGAAGAAGATATGAACAGACACTTCTCAAAAGAAGACATTTATGTGGCCAAAAATAAAATAAAAGCTCATCATCACTGGTCATTAGAGAAATGCTAATCATAACTACAAATAGATACCATCTCACTCTAGTTAGCATGGCAATCATTTAAAAGTCTGGAAACAGATGCTGGTGAGAATGTGGAGAAATAGGAATGCTATTACACTGTTGGTGGGAGTGTAAATTAGTTTATCCATTGTAGAAGACAATGTGGCAATTCCTCAGGGATCTAGAACCAGAAATACCATTTGACCCAGCAATCCCATTACTGGGTGTATACCCAAAGGAGTATAAATCATTGGCTTATAAAGACACATACACAGGTATGTTTATTGCAGCACTGTTCACAATAGCAAAGATTTGGAACCAACCAAATACCCATCAATGATAGACTGGATAAAGAAAATGTGGCACATATTTACCATGAAATACTATGCAGCCATAAAAAAGAATGAGTTCATGTCCTTTGCAAGGACATGGATGAAGCTGGAATCAATAACTTAATCCAAACTAAAAATATACTGAAGCAAGGAAGTGAAAGATCTCTACAAGAATAACTACAAAACACTGTTGAAAGAAAGGATAGATGACACAAACAAATGAAAATAAATCACATGCTCCTGGATCAGAGGAATCAATATCATAAAAATGACCACACTGTCCAAAGCAATCTACAGATTGAATTCAATTCCTAACAAAATACTAACATCATTTTTCATAGGCTTAGTAAAAGCAACCCTAAAATTTCTGTAAAATTTAAAAACACCCAAATAGCCAAAACAATCTTAAGCAAAAAGAACAAATATGGAAATATTATATTACCTGATTTCAAATCATATTACAAGACTATAGCAACCAAAACAGCATGGTAGTGGTACAAAAGTAGATACACAGACCAAACAAAGCCAAATACTTACAACCTGCTGATCTTTGATAAGGCATACAAAAACATAAATTGGGGAAATGACACCATATTTTTCAATTGGTGCTTGGAAACTGGACAGGCACATGTAGAATAAAACTGGATCCCCATATCTCACCATCTACAAAAATCAAACCAAGATGAATTAGAGACAATTTTTATTTTGGCATTGTAATTAAAGGATTGGTAGACTAAAGCTTCTAGATAGCTTCAGGATCCGGGGTGGTTACCAGAAAGAGGAAGCCATGATTAAACAGTTGGAACTTTCAGCTTCATATCCCTTCCACACTTCAGGGATTGGGGAGGAGCTGGAGATTTTCAATCACCAATGGACCATAATTTAATCAGTCATACATACATAATGAAATCTCTGTAAAAATCCCAAAATGATGGGGTTCTGAACGCTTCCAGGGTGATGAACACATTGAGGTACTGGTCAGCTGCTGTGCCCAGAGGGGACATGGAAGCTCCACACTCCTGCTGCCATAACTTAGCCTATGCCACTCTTCCATTTGGCTGCTTCTTGGTTGTATTCTTTCTTAAAAATAAACAAACCGCAACAGCAAATAAAACACTTTATTGAGTTCTGTTAGTTATTCTAGACAATTATTAAACCTGAGAAGGGAGTTGTGGGAACCCCCAAATTTGTAGCCAAGACAGATAGAAATGCAGGGAGCCTTGTGTACTAGTCAGTTCTCATGCTGCTAATAAAGACATACCCAAGACTGGGTAATTTATAAAGAAAAGAGGTTTAATTGACTCACAGTTCCACAGGGCTGGAGAGGCCTCAGGAAACTTATGATCATGACGGAAGGGGAAGCAAACACGTCCCTCTTTACATGGCAGAAGCAAGGAGAAGTGCCAAGATAAGTGATGGGAGGAGCCCCTTAAAAATCCATCAGATCTCATGAGAACTCACTATCACAAGAACAACATGGAGGTAACTGCCCCCATTGTTCAATTACCTCCCACCAGCTCCCTCCCATGACATGTGAGAATTGTGGGAACTACAGTTCAAGGTGAGATTTGGGTGGGGACACACCCAAACCATATCACCTGTTGACCCTAGAGAGGCTGTTGAAGTAGGAGTAGGTTTCTTGTGGGGCTGAGCCCTTAACCTATCGGGGAGTGCTAACTCTGTACAGCTAGTGTCAGAAGTGAATTTAATTGCAGGATATCCATTTGGTGTTGAAGAATTCTAGAATGAATATTGGAAATTACACCACCATGTAACTGGTGTCAGGCTAATTACTACTTCTGATGACAAGAGGGTAAGGTGAGTTAAGAAGAACTCATATGAAAGATAATTTTGATTTATCAAAATGCTGTGTGGAGTCACAAGTAATAATTTAAATTTATAAACCCTTGTTTCTTTTTCAAAACTGTATTTGCAAAATTAACTAGATTGACATATAAAAGACCATCAAGGGTTATTTGTTATAATATTTTGCAGATATATTTGTATGTAATCTCTAGAAACCTAGAATTTCTGCACCTGAATATTTCATTGAATATTTAAATTAATAAACTTTTACAAATTTTAGAATATACATTACACAAAATATTAAAATGACAGATTATTTAATAAAATATGTTAATTATAAAGAATTAATAACATATGAAATGAGAAGCAATGGGGAAATTAAATAGAATCAGAATATACCAAGAAATCCATTGAATTGCATGCATTTCTCTGTAATATCTAAAGAGTCCTACAATAGATTGTAACTAATTACCTTATACCAAGCTATATTCTTTTAAGAATTGTTTTAAGGTAACAGATTAAATCATTTCTCAATGTCACTTTTATCTCAATGGGATTTATTTCTAATATTAGCTCTTATTCATCATGATAGTTTTTGTTTTGTTTTATTTTTCTGGAACTTCTAGTGATAAATCACATTTCTTGGCTCTTGGCCATCTTTCTCCATTTTCTTTTACTTTTTTTTAATTTTCATTTTTTAAATTTTACTTTAAGTTCTGGTATACATGTGCTGAATATACAGGTTTGTCACATAGGTATATATGTGCCATGGTGGTTTGCTGGACCTATCAACCTGTCATCTAGGTTTTAAGCCCCATGTCCATTACGTATTTGTCCTATTGCTCTTCCTCCCCTTTTCTTCCACCTCCCAACAGGCCCTGGTTGGTGATGTTCCCTTCCCTGTGTCCATGTGTTCTCATTGTTCAGCTCCCACTTATGAGTGAGTAGGTTTCCGCATTTGTTCTGGCAGATTTTTCATCCTCCTTTCTTGCTAAGTTAGTATATAAACTTCTATCTCTAGCTATTCAATTAACCACTATGGAGACTTTCATATGCATATGAATGACCTTTTTCTTTTCTCCTGATAATCTCCTTTGTTTGTTAATTTGCAGGCTCCTGTTACTGAAATCTATGATAGTAAAAGTTGTTTCCCTCAACATTGGTGACACGGCACTCTTATATTATTTTTCAAACTGAATTTATTCTATTGGTAATAGGATATTGTCTGGATGTAGTTAAATGCCAATATACAATTTTTAGTGATATTACTTTCATTTTCATCAAGAATAAAACTTGTAATTTTTCACATATATTTGTATATATGGAGAAAATTGCCTTTGTATATATGGAGAAAATTTGTATATATGGAGAAAATTGCCTTTGTATATATGGAGAAAATTGTGTAGATTTTTTTATTTCATATATTTTATTTTGTAGTAAAGATTTCAGAGCAATAGTAGAATAATGCATAGCCCTGATGAAGTTTTTATTAAGTGTAGTATCTACACTAGCAGTATCACCATCAACTAAGAATTGATTAGAAATGCCTTATCCAAACTTATTGAATTAGATACTCTGAGATGGAGTGGGTGTGGTGTCTCACACCTGTGATCTCAGCACATTGGAAAACCAAGGTTAGCCCTGCGGTCAGGAGTTCAAGGCCAGCCTGGCCAACATAGTGAAACCCCATCTCTACTAAAAATACAAAAATTAGCCAAGAAGTGGTGGTAGGCACCTGTAGTTCCAGGTACTTGGGAGGCTGAGGCAGGAGAATCACTTGAACTCAGGTGGTGGAGGTTGCAGTGAGCTGAGATTGCACCATTGCACTCCACCCTGGGCGACAGAAGGAAGACTCCATCTCAAAAATAAAAAAAGAAACTCTGAGATGATCCAGCAATCTGTTAATAGGCTTTTCAGGTTATTTGAATGCATATTTCCCTCTTTCTCAAGATCTTTTCTGTTTCTCTCTCAATTTATACATTGAAATGCATTAACCTTTTTCCAGCTTGTTTAGCTTAGTCACCAATAGGTTAATGATGTCTTCTTGTTCTAAGTGAAATTACATATTTCCTTATAAATGACATAAATTTAAAAAAATAATTTCTGGACATTATCTTTCTTGTTAATTCATCCAAGTTTCCAGGAGAGAAAAGCAATTGTACAGATACCAATATATTTTAAAAATTACACATGTGCTTTGTAGTTAATCAAGCAAGTTTTAAAACTTAGAAGCTGACTAAATGAATGGTGAAATTTTGTCAGTTTCCTATGGTAATGATATTATCATAACTTAGCATCCATGATAGAATTATTAGCATGTCAATTATGCTCTGTAATTTCTAATATTGATTTATGCAATTCAATGTCTTGATATTTACATATGTTATAATAATTTTTTGTGCATTTATTTTTAACCTATACTCTAGAAATTATATAAAGTTAGTGCTACTGTACAGGTGAAATAATTCACCAAATTAAATATTGCTCTGTTGTGAGCTCAACAGTATAAAGGTATGATTTGTTACCCTTTGAAATATTTTAGAAAGTAAAATTATAAAGAAACTAATGCTCTGTTTAAAATATTTCTTATGCTATGATAAAAAAAAAAGTTGAAAGTTTTCCTTCTATCATGAATTTTCCCAAAAGAAAATGTTTTCACAGAATAAAAAGAAAGAAAGAAATATTTGCCTTTTGGATCTCTAAATGATAGATTTCAAAAAATTTATGAATTGTAAAGTTTATTGGTTGTTTTTAACTTTCTAGTTGCTTGTAAGTTATTAAATTATTTGGTGTCTCTTTTTGTCATCTCTTTTTTTCCCTCATTGTCTTTTCTGCTTAATCTTCTATTTATTATAAATGGACAAAATACAACTGCAGAGAAAAATTATACTCACTGCAAAAATACTATTGAGATGTGGCCTTAATTTAGGCATTTTTGTAGAAGCAACTATTCTGTAGTTTTGTTTGAATGATTGTTTAATTTCCTTTCATATCCATGGCAATAGTCAAATTAAACGTAATGATACTTTCTTCTGCACCTACTGAGGGTTTTCATTCTGACACTGTAGCTACTTCCATAAAGGGACCTAAAGTGAATTATCACTGCTGATCTTCAGCTTGCTACGGCCAGTGAGATTCATTTATCAAGTGATAAATGTGCCCTTGACCATCAGACGTAGTTTTCTGATACAGTTACTCAGTCAAACCTAACAGAGATGAGAAATGTTTGCCATTAGAGTAAAATAAAGATGTAAAATTATTCCCTTTCTGAAGACCACATAAAGCTTGTGGAGTTTTGATATTTATAAGAAATAAAACTAGAAACCTTTGAGGGTTTTAAAATCACTTTTACAAAAATTGCTTGCTGTTTTCAAACCCCTCAGGATTTGAAATGATCAGATCATGCCCGGAATTGATGCTGTAAGTCAATGAAAGACAACTGAAAACTCAGAAGATATGAAATATTTCTGCCTAATACCACCCACAGAATCTTTCTTTTCCAAACTACTTTATTACATTATTTTTATTATGATGTTTTTTAGGAATACTATGACTTGGTGTAACGAAAATGGGAGATTTATCCAGAGTGACATTAAAGTTTTGGGAAAGGCAAAAAATAATGTAAGTGTGCATACAACATAGAATTTCCACCCTTAATATTTCTTGCCTCTTTAATCTGTATTCTTCATAGTCCATATCTACCTTTTTTGGGGACAGGGGCACATTTACAGCCTTTTATTATAAATGTGGCAAAAGAGAAAGCTGTACAAATATTCTTTCTCACAGAAATGTCAATAGAATGTACAAAAAAGCTAAGTCTAATATTTTATTTCTGTTGTTGCTTAACTGTGCAGTGATAAATAAAACTCAGTATGACTCTAGGTAAATTTAGAAAAATATGAGGAAAAAGTGAATTACTTTTCATACAAACTTTTTTAAACACTAAAAAACTACGTTCCGCCTCAAAGCATATAATTCCCCTTTCCTTCCAAAAATAGTGCCAGTGTCATACAATATTTGCTACTTATAGCCAAAATTCTATCTATAAGCCAGTATGAAGAATTTATTTTTAAAGTTTTCAGAGGTCTGATATTATGATAAAGTTTCTTTAAGTATTCAATGTTTAATTTAAAGAGAAATTCCAGGAAAAATATGTATTATACAACCAAAATACATAGAATATAAAGTTATTTCAAATTAGATTAAATTGCTTTCTTAATGTACCAAGAATATTGTTGTAACCAGATCAGCTGCAATCTAAAACTCCGGAACTTAGGTTCTTGGCCTCCCAAACCCGAAGAATGGGAAAGGGGGCCTCAGTGTCGCGGTGAGTGTTACAGCTCAGATAGGACTCATGGACCCAAAGAGTGTGCCGTAGTGCAGTTTATCAGGCAGAGCAAAAGGACAGCTTCCATGCCATGGAAGGGGACCCGGAGGTGATGCCCCTCCAGGCTTGGGTGTTGAGAGCTTTCACCCGAGTTATTCCCTCTCCATTCCTGTTTTCATCCAATGAGAAGGGTTCTTTCAAACTTCCTCTGGATTAATTGATCTTTAATTTTTTTTGCTGGATTGGGTACTGTTTAAAACCTTGAGTTACTGACCCTCTGAAGGGAAAACTGGAACAAAGGCCCTAAGAGACAGAGGCAGGAAAATTGAAGACAAAGCCCCTAGCAGGCTAGAGCAGGAGAAGCCCTGCACTGGAAACAAAGTCCCTAGCTGGCCAGAGGCAGGAAAAGTCCTGTGCTGGAAACAAAGCCCCTAGCCGCCCCAGAAGTCCCTCTAACACAGTCCCTTATTATTTCATTAACATTGTGTAGCATATTACCGAGTAAAATTAATGAAGTAAATTTAAATTATGCTACATATTTGTCTTATAAAATACAAATCAAGACATTTTCTACTTACATAAATTAACTTTTAAAATTATATTATTCAAATAAAATGCTCCCTTAAATATATTCATTTTTAAAAAATTTTTATTTCTGCTATACAACCAATTTGACTTAAAGCAATTTGACTTAAAGCATCTCAGTGAAGTACAAACAAAAAAAAATCCAAAATTTGCAAATTAGCACCTACTTTGTTAACTTATTTCTAAAAGTATACTTCTCTTTCTTAAAACTACATATTCATATAAACTGATTTAAGTTAAACATATGACTAATATGCAAGAATAACCAAAATGTTTTACTTCCTGTAAGAGTGTTACAAAAGAATAAGATGTATGATCAATTTCTATACATAGTAATAATTATTAAAACCATTATTATTTGTATTTTTTGTTTGGGTAATATCTGATGGAATAGACAGTCTAATAGAGATGATTACCACTTTGAGATTAGAGTGTGCTGATAATAGAAAATAATTATATTTTACAAGCCATTTACTCCAATTTTTTTTTTAGTTTGTAGGAAAACTGCAATAAAATTAAAATTAAAGAAAAAAGAAAACACAAGCAGACAAATAATCAAATCCTCTTAAATATCTACATTTAATTAATCTAATTAACTTCTAAAGATACCCTCTTTTATTATTGGCAAATATTGCATTTCTACATACAATTACTAGAAAATAATTTGCTGCTATAAAAGTGGCTGGAAATTAGTCAAGATTATATTTTGATAATATATTTTTATTTTATTTTCTGGAAAATCTTCCAAATATGATTTGGTAATTATTTTCAAGTTTTACATGCATGCCATCAGGTTTTATTTTGTTTTGAGACAGAGTCTCCCTCTGTTGCCAGGCTGGAGTGCAGTGGTGTGATCTCAGCTCACTACAACCTCCACCTCCTGGTTTCAAGCAATTCTCCTGCCTCAGCCTTTCCAGTAGCTGGGACTACAGGTATGCTCCACCACACCCAGCTAATCTTTGTATTTTTAGTAGAGACAGGGTTTCACCATGTTGGCCAGGATGGTCTTGATCACTTGACCTCATTATCTGCCCCGCTCAGCCTCTCAAAGCGCTGGGAGTACAGGCATGATCCACTATGCCCATACATGTTATTGGTTTTAATATGTATTTATGTTTACAGGCAGGTAATGTTTTCACTCATTTGTCCTTTCTTTTATTGCATGACCCAAATAGTGGTAGCAGGGTCCAAAATTGCAATGAAAAGAAATAGTCAAATGAAAATGCTATCAGAGAGTATAAGTATTTTATACTACATATAGTATTTAGGAATTTTAAAAAATTTAAAATATTGCCTTAAACCTCTCAGTCTCTGTATCTAATATTAGTTGTTTATTATTCCTCCTGTCTCTGCAACTTTCCTGTAAATTCATACTTTTATCATTAAAACGTATTTACTGGACTGCCATTGCATTATCTGTAATATAACAAACAATGTCTAGCTTATGTAGTAAAGTTTTTAATGTAACTAACTTAGTGATAGTGTCAGAATTGACTCTAATGTAGTCCTAGTAAATACACTCATTTATTTAGAATACAATTGTTTTAATTAAGTTGAAGGATAGGAACACTCCCAAGCTCTAAGTTATATGATTTTCAAAGATGGAACAGAAGGCTAAAAAAAAAATGTACGAATGTAACTAAGGGATGAAAATAAAAATTATTATAAATATTTTGAAATATAAGTAGAGCTATGGATGTAAGAGTCATCCATTAACCTATAAATACCCAATTATGTATCTTTCTCTTATTTTTGTGTGTATATATTTTTGTCTGATTGAAAGATTAGTATGTAGCATATTTTCAGTGAGTACTTCCGTGATTGGAAAAAAAATGTAAAAAAGGAATGCTATGAGATATGTATATTATCCATTAAATAAAATTACTGAAATTAAATTTTTTCTTCAGACAAAGGTTATTAGGAGAAAAGTACTAAATAAATTTTAAAAATTTTTAGGTTTGGACAGTGCATTTATTTTTAATTTGTTGGAATAACCTTGTGAGGCAAGAGTATGTCTTTAGATCCAAGAAAAATCTGACAAAAGTTAAATAACGTGTTTCAGAATGCAACAAAATGGAATCAGAATTTTTTTTAAAGGCTATTATATGTTATGTCTTTTCTATTTTAAAAAGCAATAAACATATACAAGAGTTCAATGCTGATTTGCCCTACACCTGACAGCTTTTATGAAGTCAAACCCAAAATAAAATATTTTAGGTCCTACAAATTAAACCAACAAGTTTTGGTAAAATAGTTCATAATGAACTCGTACTTCCTGATGTAGTGGTGAATTAATAGTCTAAAGTACCTAAATTGAAAGTACAAAACAACTATGTTGTAAAGAGTACAAAAAAAAAAAAAAAGCAAGCAAGTAATATTTGGCTCATAGGAAGTATCTGTGCTGGCCACACTCCTGCACTCTCAGAACCAAGTAGGATGACCCTGGACAGGGATCCTTAAGCACTCACTAAAGTCTATAATGCCCTGAGGGATATAGCTAACTAGGAGCCTCTTGCATTAAGGTTAGACCGCCTAAGGAGGCAAAAGTGGTCCTTGACATTGTTTCATCTGTCAGAAATCACTATTTGTTTGTTCTTTGTTTCCATTTTTTAAAAACTGTACAGCTTTTCAGGGCTTTGAACTTCAGGCCGTAGCCTTACTTCCTTGTAATTTCAGCATATAGGAAAATAATCCAGTGATTCTAATTAAAGTTAGAATAAATTAGAAAAATGTTTTGCTTCTGTTTGACTCTCAAGAATAAAGAGTCAAGAAAATAAGAATTGAGACTCAAGGCCAATCAAAGGCTTTAAGGTCCATAAAGTTATTTATTATCTCCACATTTTACTGCTAAGCCTCCTGGATCTACCAGAAAGGTTTAAAAATACAATGGAACACACAATTCACAGGTAAAATACAACCTATTTATTTATTCAAAATAATATTCTTACTACATATCAATGATAACATTGTGTGTCATTATTCAATATGTTCAACATTGTGTTAAGGAGTTGAAATGCTCAATATTGTTAAGATGTCAAGTCTTCCCTAAATTGATCTTCATAGTCAATGTATTTTCAATCTAAATCTCAGTAGGCTTTCTTATAGAAGTGGAAAACTGATTACATAATTTATATGTAAATTCACAAAACATAAAATACCAAAAACAGCTTTGAAAATGAAAAACAAGAACAGTTGGAGGACACACAACACCTGAGTTCCAGAATTAATATAAAACCCAAATAATCAGCACAGGGTAGTATTGCCATAAAGATAAACAAAATAATAAATCAGGATAGAGAGTCCAGAAATAACTCACACATATATGGTATAATAATTTTTGGAAAAGGAGCAAAGTTTATTTAATAATTACAGAATAATTTCTTAAATACTGTGAGAAAAATTAGACAACCATCTGCCAAAACATGAATCTTGATCCCTACTCTATGTAAAATATCAAAGACAAAACAAACGAACAAACCAAAAACTTTCCTTAGACCTAAAAATAGCAAAAATTTAAAACTTAAAAAGAAAATATTATCAATTTTGAGTTTGTCAATGATTTTGTAAATAGGACACAAATAATATAAGGTGTTACAAAATCAACAAATAGACTTCATATTGAGAAATTTTATTCTTAAAAGTCATTATGTTAAGAATGAACAACCAAGATACGAACAGAAAGAAAATGTTCACAAAACAGTGTCTGACAAAGGGTTTATATCTAAAATATCTAAATAACTCATAACATAAAAATAAGACAAAACTCAGAAAACGAATAAAAAATGTGAACAAACACTGCTAAAGAAAATTTACAGATGACAATTAGGCACATAAAGAGATCCACAACCTCATTACCTATTAGGGAAATGCAAATATAAAACAAAATGAGATAACACTTGAAAGAAAATGAAAAGAAAAAAGGGAAAGAAAGAAAGAGAGAGAGAGAGAGGGAGGCAGGGAGGGAGGAATTGGAGGATCTTAATGAAGAGAGAGTCCAAGGAATTAGAGGCCATCTTGGATTTTCCAGCCTCAATCGAGTTTCCAGGTCATACAACTACATGAATAACCTTAGCTAAACTGGTTGTAAATAGTCAACTCACAAAATAATAAATGATAGCATTATTGCTCTTTTAAGCTTCAAAGCTTGGAGTGCTTTTATTACACATAAATTGATAACTAAAAAAACTGAAACCACAAAAATAGTTTGTCTTTTGCATCTAAAAATGTTAGTATTTTCACTTTATTTTTTCTTTCTATTCATTTTTTTCTCCTCATAATTTTCTTCTTTCTCCCATCCTTTCCTCCCTCCTTCCTTCTCACCCTCTTTCATTATTTCTTTCTTTGTTTTTACTTTATAATGTTTTTGAATCCTCAGAGCCATTATTCTTGGACTAATATTGACTTCAACAGAGATACTTTAACACACACACACACACACACACACACAATGTATATTTCCAAAGGCTCTCTCCCTGACCAAACTTTAGTCAAGATCTTGAGAACTTTTCTTCTTAACTAGGCTTCAACATTGTCCTAGAAACCTTGATCTACAGAGCCCGGTTTTAGCAGAGACTCTTGCTAAGCCAACTTATCAAGAATCCCCTACTTTTACTATCTAATCAAATCATCATCCCTCATTCTTGGTAGATCAACTTTATCGTGCCTTCATCAACAATTTTGTTAAGTCAGTTTAGCAAGAATCTTATTATCTAACGAAGTTCCTCTTCACAAGTTTCCTGTCCACTGACCCACTAACTCCATTATTTAGCTACACATTTTCAACTGTCCTTGCTGTATTGTGAGTTGAGTTGCATCCCTCTTTCCTCTGCATTAGTCGTGATTCTTGCTGCACTAGTCTTGAATAAAGTCTTCTTGCTGTCTATAACGAGTCCAATGCCATACATATGTTTTCTTTTTAGTACACAGATTGTTTATTTGTACACCAAAAATAATTCTTAAATTTTAAGGCCCCTATTGGTTTTATTAATCTTATTATTATTAACACTTTGAATCTTATATATTTGAAAATGTCTATGTATTTGTTTCCTTCAAATCTCTATATTAAATTTCTAAAGGTAATACATACAAATAATTTTACCTTGTAATTCCCCTTTTCTCTCTCTGTTTCTCCATATATGGGGTGTGTGTGTATTTTTAATTAGTAAATGATGACATTTTAATTTTTTATTTGTATATTACTCATTGAATTATTTATGGATAAGATGCTGGCTTTTTCAATGAGTTAGTGTTCCATAACTTTTATGTTTCATACTTATTATGGCTTGAGTATATACTGTTCATATTTTCATATGATCAAAAAAATAAAAAAATCAGAAATAAATGCAAAATTAAATCAAATAAATTGTAATACTTTGTTAATGCCTGCATATTTTCTATGAGTTAAACTTTCTATATGTTTGAATTTTCTCCTGTAGACAATAGTTAATATGTTACACAGACTAAATTTCAACCCAAAATTCATATATTCATGGTTGATATATAATTTATATGTCTCTTTATAAGTTACTTGAAAACAAATTTCTTCTTAAAGTGAAACAAAATAACTATTGATGTTGACTGCTATATTCCATATATAAAGAATGTAAATGATGCAATCTTGAACAATGTCATTGTGTTACAATATGGATTTACTATGCTATTACAAAGAACATTAATGACACACATGTGATAGGTAATTTCTGGGAAGTGATTTATGTTACTCATTGTTTATTTTATGTAGAAAACTCACAGTGTCACCTTTCCTTTAACTACATTTGCTCTATTATTAAAAGCTTCAACAAGCTCATCCTGAAAACACTGGATGAGAGATATTTTAACTTTCTAAAAATGCTAAAAGAGTAATTTGGCAAGAGAATATCAAAATATAAAAACAACCTTAAGCATTTGAGCTAAATCTAGACATGGAAAACATATTACATAGCTATGGTTTTATTTCTTACTACATGTGGAGCTCAAAATGAAGAGTATATTGATCAAATTACTGAAGGACACACTAAAATTCCTCCAGGTTGTTGTTATAGCATAATGAATGCCCACAGCTCAGAACACATTATAATGTTTCTCTGAAATATTTCCTGTCATGAAATATATTTTAGAATCATATTATCTTAGGTCATTTAGGCTGCTATGACAAAACATCGTAAACTGAGTGGCTTCAGTTTACAAACAACAAAAATTTATTTTTCACAGTAATGGAGCCTGTAGATGTTTTTTTCTGTAAAGTAAAATGTACAAATTAATATAAACAGTTTCTTAAAAAAAAACTGCAATTTTCTATGATGGTTATGCTATTGTATTTTTTTTCTAAGCAATTCAGTTTAAATGTTATTCTAACTGAAAATTTCAATTTATTTTAATTGTCCTTTTTGGATTGTTCAAATCTTCGCAGCTACTAAATTTGCTCATTTTATATGCTTTTGCAAAAACCTGGCATAATTTTTAGGAAATATATGATCATGATATTATCATCTGTTGCTAAATTAATTAAAAATGAGATAGTTATAATTTTTCTTTTCAAAATTTGTGATGTTGGAGACTTAGAAGGGTGGAGTGGGTAAGAGGAGGTGGTTGGTAAGAAATTACTTGATGGGTACAATGTACATTAATTGGGTGACAGATACAATAAAAGACTAGATTTCACCACTAAGCAATGTAACTACCTAACAACCGTATTACTACACTTTGGGTAAAACTTACCTTGGCTACTGTGGGGAATGGGAGTTGTTCTCAGGCTAGTGGATTCTATGTTCCTTAGGCGATCATGGCCACCTCTTCTATATCATATAGTTCACCAGGGAAGTGAGGGATCAACAGCAATCAGAGGTCTTACTCTGCTCCCATGCAGTTGGCAAGGCCAGTCTCATTCCAGCAGTGCCATGCTCAAACCTTGCCTCAGGCTGTGAGCAGCTCCACTGAGAAAACAAAAGTGGCTTTCACACCTCACCCCTCCACATCTGCCCACTCCATCAGTGGCAGCACTTACATTCCTGCACTCACTCATATCTGCAGTATCCGCCACACATCCCTTGGATTTTTCTCAAGAAAATTTGTCCCCAGTTGAAATTTTGCCTAATTCTCTTTTGCCTGATACTCAAATGCCAATTTTCTTCTTGCTTTTATTTGTCTTGTCTTTATGTTTAGACATCTTGTTTTATTTGAGTAGCATAGAAATAACATTTATTTGGGTTTCTCCCTTTAAGACAATTTAAAATTTTTAAATTGGTGACTTGAATTATACATATACTCATTAGAGAATATAATTATTCTAATGTTTAAATTTTATCTAAAAGTATATATATTTTTATTTTATGTACACTAGTTAGTTTTACTCTTATACAGTTTTAACATGTGAAGTCAACTGTTTCTATTAATCCTTTTTAGCTTGTAAATTTTTATTGATATACTTTGCCTCATATCATTTATAGCATAATCAATAAAAGAGTGTTTTTTGTTTTATCTCTTATTTTCCTATATTTTAGTTTCATTATTTCTATTTTACCTTAAATAAAATATGTAAATGGTTATTATTCTGTCTTCATTCTAACCTATGAGCATATCTTTGATCTAAAATTGAATATTTATTCCTGGAAACACAAACTCCCAAGATTGAATCAGGATGAAATTGAAAATCTTAACATACCAACATTGAGTTCCAAAATTGAATCAGTAATTAAAAAAAAAAATCTACAAAAATAAAATTCCTGAACCAGATAGATTCACAGCTGAATTCTTCCAGATGTGCAAAGAAGACCTGGTCCCAATTCTACTGAAAGTATTCCAAAAACATGAGGAGAAGGAACTCTTCTTTACTTATGCTAAAAAGCCAAAGTCACCATGATGCCAAAACACAGGATGATACAATGAAAAAGGAAAACTATAGGCCAATATTTCTGATGAACATGGATGCAGAAATCGTCAACAAAATATTATAAAACTGAATTCAATAGCATATCAAAATTAATTCACTGTGATCAGGTAGGTTTTTTCCTGAGATGCAAGATTGGTTCTACATATGCAAATCAATAAATGTAATTCACCACATAAATAGAATTGGAAGCAAAAACCATATTATCATCTCAAAATATGCAGAACGTTCTGATAAAATTCAAAATGACTTCATGATAAAAACCTTCAATACCCTAGATAACAAAGGAACATAACTAAACTAATAAAAACAATCTTTAACAAACTCATAGACAACATCACACTGAACAGGCAAAAGATGGAAGCATTTCATTTAAGAACCAGAACAAATATGCCTTTTATCACTGCTCTTATTCAATGTCGTACTAGCAATTCTAACCAGAGCAATTAGGCAAGAGTAAGAAATAAAAGGAATCCGAGCAGAAAAAGAAGCCAAATTCTCTCTCTCTCTTGATGATATGATCTATGGCTAGAAAACCCTAAGGACTACTCCAAAAGGTTCCTGGAACTGATAAACAAAATCAATGTCCAAAAGTGATTTGCATTTTTATACACTAATAATTTTAAAGCTGAGTGCCATATCAACAATGCAATCCCATTTACAATAGGGACAACAATTAAAATACTCAGAAGTGGCCAGGCATGGTGGCTCACACCTATAATCCCAGCACTTTGGGAGGCCGAGGCAGGGGGATTACCTGAGGTCAGGAGTTCGAGACCAGCCTGACCAACATGGAGAAACCCCGTCTCTACTAAAAATACAAAAATTAGCTGGGTATGGTGGCACATGCCTGTAATCCCAGCTACTCAGGAGGCTGAGGCAGGAAAATCGCTTGAACCCGGGAGGTGAAGGTTGCGGTGAGCCAAGATCATGCCATTGCACTCCAGCCTGGGCAACAAGAGTGAAACTCTGTCTCAAATAAATAAATAAATAAATAAATAAATAAATAAATAAAATAAAATAAAATAGAAATGCATCTAACATCTCTACAAAACACTGCGAGGTGAAACATCTCTACAAAACAGTGCTGAAAGAAATAGAAAACACAAGTCAATGAAAAAACATTCTATGTTCATAGCTATTTTCTTTTATTCATTTCATGTGTATTTCTTTTACAAATTTGGAATGAATTCCTAGTTAAAGAGTGTCTTCTCTCTCAGTGTAAAAAAATAAGTTTTTTAGTGGATGATTTTAGTTTTCTGAGGAGGTTGAAGAAGAAAGTCTGCAAATTTCTTTTTCTTGTTCTTTTTGATACATTTACTTCTATTGCTTTTATTTTGCTATAATGTCAGTGTAAATGGATGGCTAATGGTGGGAACCAAGTTTCTTATTGTTGGAGTTAGGGGTTACAAATAGGCTATATGGTAGTATCCATGTGGTGATATATTAAAGTTGGATACCTCTCTTTAAACTCAGGTAGTTTAATGTAGATACAGAGACCTCTGCAGCAGCCCTTCCCATCATAAGCCTGGAGGCCTAGGAGGAAAAATGGTTTCCTGGGATGGGCACAGGGATGCCCTGCTGTGTGCAGCCTAGGGATTTGGTGCTCTGTGTTGCAGTTGCTCCAGCCATGGCTAAAAGGCTCTAAGGTACAGCTCAGCCATGGCTTCAGAGGGTGCAAGCTTCAAGCCTTGGCAACTTCCATGTAGTGTTGAGCCTAAGGGGGCACAGAAGTCAAGAACTGACATTTGTGAACCACTGTCTAGATTTCAGAGGATGTATGAAAATGCCTGGATGTCCAGGCAAAGGTGTGCTGCAGGAGCAGAGCCATCATGGAGAACCTCTGCTAGAACAGTGTGGAAAAGAAATCTAGGGTGGGAGCCCCCACACAGAGTCCTCACTGTGGCACTGCCTAGTGGAGCTGTGAGAAGAGGGCCACTGTCCTACAGACCTCAGAATAGTAGATCCACCAACAGCTTGCACTGTGCACCTGGAAAAGCAATAGATACTCAACACCAGCCCATGAAAGCAGCCAGAAGTAGGGCTATACCCTGAAAAGCTATAGTAGTGGAGCTGCCTAAGGCCATGTGGCCTGCCTTTTGCATCAGCATAACCTGGGTATGAGACGTGGAGTCAAAAGACACCATTTCTGAGCTGTAAGATTTGGCTGCCTTGCTGGATTGTGAAATTTGATGGGATCTGTAGCCTCCTAGTTTTGGCCAATATCTCCCATATTGAAAGGGTGTATTTACCCACTGCCTTTCCCCTCATTGTATCTAGGAAGTAACCAATTTGATTTTAATTTTGCAGGCTTATAGGCAAAAATGACTTGCCTTGTCTCAGATAAGACTTTGGACTCGGACATTTGAGTTAATGCTGAAATGAGTTAAGACTTTGGGGGACTATTGGGATGGCATGATTGGTTTTGAAATGTGAGGACATGAGATTAGGGAGGGGTGGGGGTAGAATCATATGGCTTGGCTCTGTGTCCCTACCAAAATCTCATCATGAATTGTAATAATCCCCACGTGTGGCGAAAGAGACCCACTGGAAAATACTTGAATCGTTGGGGCAGGTATTTCCACAGCTGTTCTTGTGGTAGTGAATAAGTCTTACAAGACATGATGGACTTATAAAGGGGAGTTCCCTTACACAAGCTCTCTTGCCTGCTTCCAAGTAAGACATGACTTTGCTCCTTATTCACCTTCTGCCATGATTGTGAGGCCTCCCCAGGCAAGTGAAATTGTGAATCAATTAAACTTCTTTTCTTTATAAATTACCCAATCTCAGGTATGTCTTTATTAGCAGCATGCAGACAGATTAATACAGATACCCATTGTTCTAATTCTCAATTTTTTTCAAACATTTCCTTACTTGATGTGAAAATTACAATTTTTGAGAAACAAACAAATTTCAAAACCTAAATAGCTTATCACCATTTTCAACTTTCAAAATAAAAACTTTTGATATCAGGAATTTCTTAGGTTATATGGGAAAACAAATAGTACATAAAATCTATTATTGTAGGTTCAATGTGATATATGAGAACTTACAAAATGGACATATTTGCTATAGAGTGTGTTTGCTACAACATTAAGCTTTGATAAATAGTGCATGCTGTTTGTCATGTTTTGGTTAGTGAAATATACAAAACATGGATGACACTAAATACTGTAAAAATTAGCTAAGAAAGATATTACACAAATCATATCTAAATTTTTATTAGTGTAAGACAAATAGCTTTATAAAACTATTTCAATAATGTACCATATGTTGATTTGATTACCAAGAATAACAATGATTTGTAAAAGGAAAATTATATATGAGTCACTACCACCCCTTGAGAAATTAAATATCAAAATCTTTTTGTGTCTTGTGTTTAACTTCAATTCCCTGTACCTTTAAAAGAAGAGCCTTATGATTTTGTATTTATTCAGATTTAATCTCTAAAGTCTTTTTGATGAGTAACAAATTGGTTTTTTGTTTCTGAACAAAATTAGTAATTACCCTTTAATTTTTAATAAAAATACATTTCATAGACAGAAAAGAAAATTTATTGATCAAATTGTTAGACATGTAGGAAAGCAGCAGATTAATTAGTGGTTACTTTTTGAGGATTACCTGTTGGAATGACTAATGCTAATTTAAATAGCTATTGTCTCACTTTTTAGGCAACATAAGTGTTTTCAGGTATGTAGATGACATAGAGATAAAATTCCTGCTAGTTATTAGAATCATCAATCAGCATCTTCATATAAATACTCACACACACACAAACCCACACACACACACATGCATGAATGCAACTATTGTATTTTTCCATATGTATCATAATTTTTATAATGACATTTGCTTGATACAGGGTGATGGATACCATGATTTTTCAATAAATGCAATTCTTTATTTATAGTGTTTTTCTAAAAAAATTAATTTGTAAATTATTATATGTTTTATATGTAGTTTATTTTAAAATAGAATCCAATTAGAAAGGAAGAATTTTATGTAATCTTCAAGAAGCAAGTGTTGTTACTTGTTTGGGTGCCTTTTAAAATATCCTCACAAACTGTCTTTCCTAATATTGAAAAACATAAATAAAGCCTTAATTTTCAATAGTAAGAATGAAGAAAAATTGTTATTCCTTTAGACTTCTGTGTCATAAAGTTCCTTTCTCATGCTAAGCTTGAATTGTTTCTGCATTAGGTTTAAACATAGGTCTTAGTTTGACATTTTGTGAATAACAAAGCACATCTTTCACATGACAAGACTTCTTATTTGAAGAAAATTAGTACATACCTTTCTTGACTTTCAATTAATTATCTTTATGTAAAATTTTTTACTTTGCCTTCCCAAAAATTGAACGTATTTTGTTTTCTCACAATTTTATTATTTATTTTATATCTGCTTAAAGATTGTGATTCCCTTAAACATTTATATTTGGTCATGAGAACTATAAATATATTATAAGTACTTATGCTTTACTTTCTTAAAAGACAAACAAAAACACCTTCTTTTCTAAAATATCACAAAGTATAATAAGTACTTATAAAAATAATCAGGTCAGAAACATATGACTCAAAACATATGCAACTGTTAAGTTTGGCCTAAAGGTGCCTCCATGTAAGTACAGCCAAAAGGTTTCTCTGTAAACAGGGAACTGTAACCTAACTGAATGTGTGAACAGACAATAACTTACCCTTTTACTGATCACTGAATTTCGGCCAATCACGAGTGGTCAGCTGTTCAAACAATGTTCAAATAAGAAAAAGTCAAGCTGTACACGATCCAATTGTTTTTGTACCTCACTTTCATCTTCTGTAAGTCACTTTCATTTTCTGTACATCACTTTCCTTTTTTTGTCTGTAACTCTTCAACCAAGTGGCAGAGCTGCAATATCTCTAAATCAATTCTTTTTCAGAATGCTGCCTGATTCATAAAATCATTCTTTGTTCAATTAACCCATTTATGTGAGGAAATCATTCCTTGCTCAATTAACCCATTTATGTGAGGAAATCATTCCTTGTTCAATTAACTCATTTATGCAAGTTTGCAATTTTTTGAATTTTTGCAGTCAGACCTTGACAATCACTTTGAGCAGTAGGATATAAATAAAATCCATATGTTTAGCATTCCAATAATGGAACAGTAGGCATAAATGGGTTTTAAACTCTGTTGAATTTAATTTGTCTAAAGTTTCTCCTTTAACAGATGGTGTCAGAAGTGGGATCTAGACTAGAGTTTCTAGAGACTCACAGGAGTATTGAGTGACCAAGCAAGGTACTCACTGGACCCATTGTGTCCATTACTCTCTCCCAGCAACTAAGGATTATGGGAAAGTAGTTATCTCAATGCTTACCAATTTATGTTTTGAGTATGTTAACTTGTTTGAACAATTTTTTCAAAATCTGAACTTAGTTTGAAAGTTTCAGCAAAAACTGGATTAGGTACAGGATTGTAACCAGGTCGCCGGACAGAAGGGAGAGCAGAGAGGCATCCTGAAGATGCTCCCAATTCCCTAATTGGGAGGGGAACCACTCAGCTCCCTCCCAATCTGATTCTTTTCCCCTTGTGTCCCAAGGTTCTTGGCCTCCCTTGCTCAGGAATGGGGAAGAGAGACCTGGCAGTGCAGTGAGCTTACTATTTAAGTAAATATCGGACTCAAAGAGTTTTGCAGAGAGTGATTTATTGGGCAGAGAGAGAAAGAGAAGTAGAAAGAGCTCTCACACTGTTATGGGAGGAGATCCCAGAGAGAGAAATCCCCACAGGCAGAGAGGGAGAGACAGCTCCGGTGTTGCTGTGGGAGGGGATCCAGAGAAGGAGCCCACACAGGTAAGGGGCAGTGGGGTTTTAACTTGGAAGTTATTCGTGTCCCATTCATGTTCTTGTCCAATGAGAGGAGTTCCTTTACACTTTCTCTGAAGTGATTGATTTTCGACTCTGATGTTGGACTGTCTGTCTGGCACAGAACAGAGGCCCTTCCTTCCAGAGCTTTTTGCAGGCTTTTTTAAACAAAGGAGCACACCTGAAATTTTACCTAGCCTGAGGGTAGGAAAGTTAGACAAAGAACGTTAGGTTCCCGGATGGGGAGGTGGATGAAGGCATGACACTGAGAAGTTCTTGCCTTTGAAAACATGCCCCTTGTGGACCTAGGAAGACAGGTTTTTTTCCTTTAACATAGTCCCTCAGGATCAGATAAGTCTGATGATTAGCTGGCTTGGATCCCATTAGAGGCGTCAGGTGTCTGACTGGGTCAGTCGGAAACTGGCAGTAAATGGCAATACTGAAGGCGGTTTGGATTCTGGCTTTCAGAGTTTCACAGGAGTTTTTTTGTAATGTATCTTATGTGTTTATTTAGCTTGCATTCTTAGATTTAAAAAAAAAAACACATAGTCTTAGTTGATCAAGAGTACCTGAGAGCCAAAATCAAAATTAAATGTAAAAATGTAATTCTTAATTTCTGAAGAACTGGTTATTTCAACTTCTAGCTAGGCCCGCATTTGCATATGCAAGTATTAGGGCCCAGAAGCAGCAAACACTTTTACAAATGGTGAAAAATTACTAAAGGTTATTTAGAAATAATGTTCCAAATAAAACACACAGCCCTTTAAGAAATGTACTTAAAAATGAAGGCTTCCAAATTAGTCTTATTCAGCATGCCTGTGGATATGTATAAGCTTTCAAAAAGATTTTAAAATTTTTATTTCCTCTTTAAAAGATTCTTTATAAAATGCAAATAAAAAACTTAAGTGACTAATTGATAATAGAAATTTGTTCTGCTTAACTTTTGGTTTTGTTACTATCCTGCCTGAAGTTGTAGAGAAAGCTATCCCGGATAAACTGTTTAAAAAATACATGTCTTTAGGGAAAGCAGGCTTGCTTCTTTTTCAGAGCTGTTCATGCTGAGTCCAGGCATAAAAAGTGCTTTATTTGCCCCATTTCTTAGTAGACTCTGTCCTAAACTCATTTTTTTTTTATGTAAAGGAAACAGTAGGTAAGTTAAAAAGACTACTTACTGAAATGAATAGGTCTCCAGAACACCTTTCTGACATTTACCTGTCTTGAAATCCTTTTTAAAAAGAAATTTGCACCTATAAAGAAAATTTTAATTTGTAAGGGTGTCAGAGAGGGAAGACTGAGTTGAAATTCCTACCATTGTTTGAAATTGATCTAAAAGTCCTATCTTTGTTCAAGATGCTTCTCTTGGCCATCTTGTTTTAACTGGGCCTTTATGTACTACCTTTTTCAATGATTTGAACAAATAACTTCTCCAATATTTGAGCAATATTTAAAGCTAAAGTGTCAGCTCTGTGCTTTAGAGATACAAATTTTCTACCTGGTAACACTTGAGTCATCCTTTTAGAAATGTAAATTTAGGGTTGTTTAGCTAACAATTACTAAGGCCAAAGAAATAGGTCATTTGAGGATTGATAGGCTGAATGGGGAAAAGAAAGACTGTTTGAAACCTGGAAAATGAGAATTCTTTGTAAAAGCTAAGATCCGCCTCTGTTTGTCTATATGTCTAGAGGTGTTACCTATATATAATAATATTTGACAGAGGCAGCTTTAAAATTGTTGGTAAAATAAAATAGAAATTGCTTCAGAATTTTCAGTTTAATATAATTCAGACATTTTTGCATGTGTCTACTGGTCAGACAGGTTTATGTTGTCTCTGCTATGTGTTCTAAGGTCATGAAACTGCCACTTCTATAACATTTTTGATATTTGCTTGCTATAATCATTACTCTATGTTTTCAGTATTGAGCCTCTAGATTCTAAGATCAGGACAGATGGCCAAGGTGAGGCCTGGGAACATGTCCTCAGTAAATACACTACCAGCTGCAAGGAAAAGTTAAAGCCACTATGACTCCTTCCTCTATGGCCTAACTTTGCTTCCTGGGAGGTCTTAGACCCTCCACACATAGCCTTTATAGTTTTATCTTCTGTCCTGGTATGTAAATTCAGGGCCCAGATGAGCCTTGCCCTTCATAAATATCCTTGGTGTCACATGGCTACTGGAGAACTATGATGACTGGGGTAGACATAAGGGAGGGTTACCTGTGTCATCATTTCCAAATATATTTCACTTTTCCTAATCTGAAATCTTAAAGTCATGTTATATTAAATAATACATAATTATAAAATTTCAAAGTCATTTGTAAGTAATTAATGAAACGTTAATTACTAAACATAAGTTTCAGCTGACATACTTTGTCATCTAATTTTTCTATAATATAGAAAAGCTAAATATATCTAGACCTGTTAATGAACAAAACATTGAGGTAACATATCTTTCTAAAATATTATGAAATGGCTTTCATTTATAAATACTGATATTAAACAGTACATAATTACTTACTTCCTATGTTTTCACTAAAAATTAGGCTTCCTAAAAGTTAAAATTGTAGTTAATATGCATAATTGAAACTACTAGATATAAAATATTCTATTTAGAAAGTGTATATAAAAAAGCAAGGTAAGCTTTTGGTGACAAAAGTTGTAAAGGCATAAAAATGGATGTTTTTTAAAAAAATAATTTTGTCTAGTTTCAAATTTACTTAAATATTGCTTTGAATTAAAGAAATTAAAAGATAAATAGTATATGAGATTCATAAAATTTTAATAAATCTTGGTATATTTTATCAGTCTTAATTATGGTAATTATGTTAAATTATTCTAGATCATGGAAATAAACAATTTTCTCATCAACTGTGTCTTTATGACCATTTTAAGTTGTTTCTATAGTTAGTTGTTCAACTCTGATACAGTTTCTGTAAGCTCTTCACAATCAAGTAAAATCCTAGGGTATTATTTCTTCAAAAAAATCATTGAAAAGATGGAAGAGGCATTGACAAGCACTCTTGAATACAGATTTCTGTTAACTATAGGATCAGATCATTCGGTCTAAGTAAGAATTTCCAAACCTCCAGGAGACTGATTGGTTCAGAAATTTGCTAACTCAAGTGGTACAAAATTTAGTTAAATACCAAGGAAATACCCTGAAAGATTTCATGCTAAATCAGCCAGCACTAAAATTGTTAAAATATATAATTTGGATGCACTCCATGGCACAAGTCAAATTATCAATAATAATCCATTTATTAAGCAGTGTTAGAATTAAGGAAAGAAAATTGATATTTAGGAGCATATACATCCAGTATTAAGCATGGACTCATGGAGAGTCAATTGTTTTTCTGCTCAATTAAACCTTGTAAAATTTAATTTGTTAAAAGTTTTTATTTAACACAACTAAAAATCTATCATTCCCAAACCACATAAACTTATGTGATTTTTAATTAGAGCACTACCAAAACTGTAAATAATCTTATTTGAAATAGCCCTGTTAGAGCTCCATTGGCAATAATGTCTGGGACCACTATCATTTACATCAATTGTCTATTTACTTTTAAAATAATTGAAAAACAAATGCTGTTTTCTTTATGTTATGAAAACTTGTAAGTTGAACAATAATCATATATCCTTCAGATGTAAAACTAATTCTTCACGAAGTGACCTATTTTCCAAAGGTTTGTTTTTTGAAGTTACCAAATTTCTTTTCTCAGTTTATTTATATTTTCAACCTCTGTTTGAATCACTCTGAATTTTTTTCATTTTTTTAGAAAATTCAACATGGTGATCAAATGCTCACATTTATTACCATGGAGCACGCAATATCCTACAATTAACATATAGCAAGTAATCTCTTATAATTTTAATTGCATCTTTATTTTATTATCTACATTTGATTGTAGTATTTTTGTATTCCTTTTCAAAATTTGAGTAGGAAGGGCTATAACAAGCTTCTCAATCTTTCGAAAACCAAATCTGGATTTGCATTAAATTAGCTGTTTATATCTTTTATATTGAAAAATGACAATTTTTATATTTATGTTTATAAATTATTAGTTATTTTCCAGAAATTTTAGTTGAATGATTTATTATTTATTTTAAATATTAGCAATATATATATATATATATATATGCAAGTGTATAAAACCATACTTTTCCATTCTTCACAAATCCAGTGCATCATAAACTTCCAAAAGTATTACTGTTTTATAGTTTTTGAAGCTTGAATATTGTGTAGTCAACTTTCCAAACAGGTTCTACACTTGCAGACTCAGCCAGGCTTAGATCAAAAATATAAGAAAAATAAGACATACATAGCAATATGACAGTAAAAACCAATACTAATTTTATAAAAGTATAGTATGACAACTATTTACATAACATTTCCATTGCATCAGGTATTATAAGTAATCTAGAGATGATTTAAATTTGTAAGACAGTGTGTGTATGTTATATGCAAATACTATACCATTTTATGTAAGGGACTGGAGCATCTGCAGGTGTTGGTATGTGTAGAAGTCCTGTAACCAATCTTCTGCAAATACTAGGAGACAAATATATTGTAAATTATCTTGTCTTCAAAGAAACCACACCTAGTTAACATAAATGCAGGTTTACTTTCTTTGTACTACTTACATGAAACTGTTCTGTAGCTACCATAAAATATGTAAACTTTAATTTATATCTTTACTCCTTTTTTAACACATGAAAACATTTCTCACAAAATTTTTATGTAAGAAAAATATGCACTTAAAGGCAAATATAGCAAATAAAATCCTAGTCAATTAAGTTGATGCCTATTTGTGTTAATAAACTAAATTTGCATTCCAGTAACTATTATTAGGTTTTTTTTTTTTTTTTTGATACAAGTCTCACTGTGTTGCCAAGGTAGTGTGCACTGGTGTGATCTCGGCTCACTGCAACCTCCACCTCCTGAGTTCAAGCCATTCTCCTGCCTCAGCCTCCCCAGTAGCTGGGACTACAGGCATGCACTACCAGGCCTGGTTAATTTTTGTATTTTTAGTACAGATGGGGTTTCACTATGTTGGCCATCCTTACCTCATGATCCGCCTGCCTTGGCCTCCCAAAGTGATGGGATTAGAGGCATGAACCACTGTCTCAGCACCACTAATTGTTTTTAAACTAAGAAATCTAATAATTTTTTTCCTCTGCAATATAGCCATACATATTATTACTCTTTTTAGCTATAGCTAACTACATTCAGTATAATTCTTAACATTAATTTACTTTCTAACCAAACAGTGGTTAGTTTGGTTAGAAAGTAAATTAGTCATTCGGTCATTTTTATTGAATTTTAAAGCATAGGTAACTTTCCAATATATTTTATCAACATCTCTTTGTTCTTTCCTAATGAAAAAGGTCATACAGTGCCCACTTACGACAATGGAAGAATTCTTAAAAACAAGCGGTAACATATCACACACCTGAGCATGAGTGGTCAAAGAGAATTTATTGAATATTCTTATGCCCTTCAGATTTTACCCTTTTAAATTCTTCAGCATTTATAAGTGTTCTTCAGCAGATTCATTAATATTTTGTTTTAGTTGAACAAGTGGGAATTTGAAATGAGCCATGTTGAAAGTAGCTGGCTGAAAGCCTACTCTCTTTAGTTTAGCCACATTGCCCTTCTTTGCATATCAATGGCCCTGTTTCTCATTTTCTCCTGTGTCAGGCATTGCTGATCCAAGCAAAAAGCTTCTTTTGAATTAATAGAAGTGAACACTGGGGTCAATTTATCAGACCTGGAAGGAGAGAAGAAATGAACTCAACAGGCAGAGGAATGATCTGGAATACAAAGACAAGAGCAAAATGAGATTATACTAGACACATTGCTTCATATTCTCTTTTGATTCTAATAGTCAAATAGCTTTTACAGTTTTAAATTTTGATTATTCATTTTAATTTTTCCGCAACTTAAATGAGCATATGCCAAGAATAACATATTTATTTATAAATAACTTATTTGGTGATCTGCAGATAATAGAAAAAGAAACCATTTCCTGTTACATAAACAATAATATATAAGAAATGTATCCTGAAGAGTGTTTCTGGCTATATTGTTTTAAAGCAGCATTGTTCAATAGATACATAATGTGACACAGATGTAATTAAAATTTTTTCAATAAGCCACATTAAGAATAATTTTAAAAAAGCAGATAAAGTTACTTTTACTAATTCATTTTATCTAACATTTTCAAAGTATTATTTCAAATGTAAGTATTATGAGTATTAATGCAATATCTTATATTTTTGTTTTTACGTATTAAGGCTTCAATATTGATTATGCTTTTTATATCTGATAGCGTATTTTAAGTGCTCAATAATTATATGTATGAAGGGCTTACATATTAGGTAGTGCCAGGTCAAGAGAAATAGACCATTCCAATGATAATTGAGAATAATCTTTTGAATGTTGTTAGACATCATCATTTGTAAGCTCACATATTTACTATATATTTAGTGACTGGTATGTCATATAATCTGTATAACCAAATATGTATTGCGCCTTTGCCACTCAGATTATGTGATAGTGTCTTTATTTACCTTTATTTCCACAGATTATCTTTTACCAAAACTAAAAACCAAACCAAAATTGAAACCCCAAATCATTGTATTGAACTTTGGGAGTATTTATGTCTTCCATTTTTGTATCTCGGTAGCTCAGTTCTTAGAAGAATACTTGTTTGAGAGAGAAATTTATTCAAAGATTTTTTTTTTATTCAAGAGGTACCTATCTTCATTACAAACTACCAGAATTTATATAAATTGTTATCAATCTCTGAGTGTCTGAAAGCTTAATTGTAATAATTATAGTGTCATAATACCAGCTTCATAGATAATCTGTGTATCATAGGCAGAATCCTAACCCTCCCCTCCAGTAAGATCACATGTTCTGATCCCTGGAACATGTGGCTATGAGAGACATCTCTCCCATGATTATATATTATGTGACACAGCTGATCTTAAGACAGGAAATTATCCCAGAGGCTTGGTCTAACCATTTGAGATTTTAAAAACAGAGAATTTTTTTTTCAGCTGATGGCTGAAGACGTCAGAGAGATTCAAAGCAGGAAAGGGATTCAATGTGCTTTTGTTGCTTTGAAGATTGAGGAGGTCACTTGAGAAGGAATGACATATATCCTGGGGGTGCTGTAGCAGACATCAAGCTGACAGCCACCAATAACACTCCTGTAAGGAACTGGATTTTATCAACAACCTGAGTAACCTTGCAAGTAGATTCTTCCCCAAAGCCTCCAGATAGTAGCCCAGTGAGTGATACCTTGACTTTGCTTGATATTGGTCTTAAGAGACCTGGAGCAGACAACATAATAAGGCATACCAGATTTATCACTTACAGAACTTTGAGAAAGAAATGATATTGTTTTATGCCACTAAATTTGTGGCAAATTATTACAGCAGTAATAGAAACCAATATTCTATGTGAAAATATCTTGCAAATAATAACATGTTTTCTAAATTTTAGGCATTACATTAGAACACATAATACATTGTATTCTCACTTTTATTTAAATTCATTGTGTATCAATTAGCCTGGTGTTCCACGACCAAATGTAGTATTCCTAAATATAGTACTTCCAGCAGTTTTCCAATTTGTATGTTATCCTTATTAACATGAACTACTCGAGAGTAATAACAAGCAAGTGCTAATCAATTACCAATATGAAATAACTCAAATAGTCTAATGTAATTAATGGTATATAGGAGAACATCATTGACAACATATCTACTTATTTTCTATCCCACATACCATAGCATGGGGTAGGGTAATTTTCTTAATAAATAATGACAGGTAATTCTGATAAAGACATTGATAATTAGATTATGGTGACAATATTCAAAATTTAAAAAGAGAAGATAGATTATGCTTCAAAATTAATGTATTTCAATAAAAGGTTATTTATAGTACTTTTTAAAATCAACTGAATATTTTATTATTTACAGGTATGTCAAATATAATAATAGTTATTCTGATATTCATCACCAGTTGGTAAATATTAATGACTTACAGTGAAATTTAATCTCAATGACTATAATTTTTTTTTAAATAAAGGCTTGAGTTGGCATAATACCATGCAATTTAATATACAAGTGCAGAACATATGTCCCAGGTAATGTGCTGCAATGGTTATTATTCATGTGAACATACACACACACAGGAAAGCGCACGGGCGTGCGTGCGCACATGCACGCACACACACACACACACACACACTTGTTTTCTTAGGTTGTAATGTCAGTTTGGGTCACCTGAGATGCAAAAGCCAGGCTAACATTAGATGATCTTGAGGAAACATTAGAATCTTGAGCAAACACCCGTGAAGGTGAAGAGGGCAGGAAAAGACAACAAGAAACTTCAGGAAACAATTCAGCCTTGTTAACTGTGAAATAAGAGAAAGGAGGAAAAAATGGTAGTCAGCGCCCTGGGTTACAGTACAGGTCTCTCAATGCTTTGGACAGTCCAATGAGTGGAGAGTCTCAAGCAGAAGTCCACTAGAGACATTCCATTATGTATATTACTGGATTCTGTAATCTACTCCCTTGGTGAATTTTTACAATTTTTGTGTTATTATTACCACACTCTTAATTACTACAGATTCATGATAGAATTTTTCCAGGTTTATTGAGGTAAAATTGTCTAATAAAAATTGTGTATATTTAAGGTGTACAACCTGATTCAATACACATTTATATTATGTAGTTATTACTACAATCAAATTAACTAACACAGTCTTCGCCATACCTGGTTACCATTTGTGTATGTGTGTTCATGGTGAGATCACTTAAGATCTGTTCTCTTAGCAAATATCCAGTAAACAATACAATATTATTAACTATGGTCACTATGCTGTACCTTAGGAAATGGGAAGATGCTGTTCATCCAGTGCAAATATAGATCTGGATATCTGCTGTTGTAAATTCTCTACCTCTTTTTCCTTTCATTTAAATTTGTCCTACCAATCCTGGCTATTTACATTTCTATGTGAATTTTAGAATTAATTTACCAGCTTCTGCAAATACCCAGCTGATATATGGCTAGTATTTCATTCAAGATATAGAATAATTTGGGGAAAGTTGACATCACTATGTTGCTGGTTTTTCAATACATGAACATAAAAACATTACCCTCCCATTTAGTTAGATAAAATTTTTTCCTCAGTAATATTTCACAGTTTTCTGTATAAAACAAATACAAAACCTTCCATTACACATATTCCCAGAAATTTGGGCTTGTTTGTTTTTATTATACCTTTCTTGTTAGTGCTCAGTTAAACCATTCTCTAATGAATATCTCCCAATAAGTTTTATGAAATGCAGATTAGAAACTCCATCCTCTCAAGAGTGAGAGAACAAGACCTATATTCACTTCCTTTTTGTCTTTCTGTTAATGAAAATGTCCAGCTAATAACATAGGCTGTGGTCCACTGTGTATGTGGTGATCGCACACTCAGAATAAAAAATAAAGGAAGTATTGAAGAATCCTAATGCTATGATGACATATTTTTCTCCAAAGTCAAATATATATTCTTTCTATCATAAATGTGTGTAGATCAGCCAAATTAATAATTGTTATTTAATGTGCAAAAAGATGCTTATGAAATAGGTCAAGACAAACATAAAACTAAAGATATATTAAACTAGGTGAAAATTTTATCCCCTAATCTATCTCCCTATTGAATTGTGCTTAGCCAATTCTTCCAATCAAACTCACCAATAAAGATAATTTCTTGAAAATGCAATGGTAGCATTCTCTAAATAATCCCGTCAGTGTTATAGAATGTCGTAGACTGGAGAACTATAAACTTAATTCTATTATCAAATTTCTGTTAGTATAATAAATCCTCAGCTGTGAATTTTTAGCCACAAATAAATTAAAATTTTGAATAAATATGTTCCTGAAGATCTGATCTTTAAAAAATATAGTTTGGGTGACTTCATAAGAATCACCATCTAAAAATATGCATTTTTATCTATGTTTTCTTTACTCAGTCTTATTCTGTAGATATGGACAGACACAATTTTATATAAAAATGCCCAGGTGACTCTTCTATGTGGCTTGCTTGGGGAACAGCTCTGCATTGTTCCAGTTATACAATATCATTAGTGTTATTGCTGTGGAGCATGAAAATATGCAGTACAGGAAATTAAAACCTCATTTATTTATTGTCAATGGGCATTATTATTTTGCCTGGTTGCAATCAGACTTCTACTTTAGGGACTATAACCTAAATGTTTGCCAATTAAACAGTTATAGCTCTTTTTGCACTTTTCCATATACACTTATCTGAATAACCCAAGTCTTTTATGTAGCTCACTTTTTCAAAAGGCCAAGAAATCATTAAGATTAAACCAGCCCTCCCAACATCTCTTTTAATTGTGCTTGAGCAAAACTGTTATTTCTACAGTGTCACTGCCAGACTTGATTTCAGAAACTAATAAATGAAGAAATTAAAAAGTTAAGAGAAATTATTTAAAATTTCATTTTCAGTGGACACATGTAATCCACTCAAACAGGTTGTTCTGAGTCTGCAACTGAAAAGTATACTTTGTTTTGGAGAATTATCCTTTCCTCAAATTTAATCATGGCATTGCTCCCTTTAACAGTGGGAAGAATACAGATGGGATGATCCAACTTGTATTGAGAATCCAAATTCATACATTGATGGGAATAACTCTCATTGATGAGAATAACTCTCACTAATGGGAATAATTCTCACTGATGGGAGTAACTGGAACATATCTCTTTTTCCATTAAGTTTGGAAATATGTAACAATATTTCAGTTCTTGGTTTTTCTTGACCTTTACTAATATATTCAGCTACTTTGATTTTTACTTTCCCATTGATCCTTGCACTTCTAGTATACAAATGTTCTGAAATAAGTGTGGATTTTGCATGGACAGCTTCTCTCTTCCATTTTGTGAATAGGATGCTCTACAGTTAATACAGGAAATATTCAGCAAAGGCCATGAACTTGGGTTTCCTACGTTCCAAATATTATCAACTTACTTTTTAATATGGACCACTTTACTGTCCCAGACATTCCATTTCTAGTGCCTTCCTAATTGTTCCCTATCCCATTTGTTTATTTTCCTAGCATATGCCTCCAGATTTGTGTAGTTCTCTTAGTGGAAGCTGGGAGTTCTTTGGTTTTCAGTTCCATAAAAAGTATCCATTATTCAAGAAATTGTGATCAATTTTATCCCTTAAAAACTTCTTTAAAGTTGCCTTCTTTCAACAGTTCAAATTCTGACCCTGGCCTACATTAAATCTTTTGTGTTTCTTTCTCACTCCCTTTCAATGCTTTTCATATTGCATAGCTTTCCTCAGCTGGTCACCTCACAGTTCATTTATACTTCCCTACCTATATTTGGCAGGTGATCTGGACTTTCACTTAGAAAAAGCTTATGGTAGCTAATAAAATAGTTATAAATTAACATGCTTAATTAAAACAGGAAATTGCAAGATTATAGAATTTCTTATTTAATGCATCAAATCCTTATCTCTCAATCATCATTGTAGAGGAGGTGGCACAAGTAAGAAGTAAGTAAATATTTATTAAGTCAACAAATGAACATGCAATATAACCGTTTTCAGCTCTACTAACAGGATAATTTTCCCATTTCTTGAATCCTTATCCTCTTGCCTCATTACCTATCCCTAATCCACCTAATGCAGTTATAATTATTCAGACTCGACTCAAACAAACATTCAAAGGCCCAACCTGACATTCCTTTGTTGTGTGACAAAGACACAAAAGACACAAAAGTTGTGTGACTTTTGGCAAGTTACCACTCTTGAGCTTCAGTTTCTTCATTTATAAAATTGACCCAATGATAGAATCTATGTCCCAGAAATGATGTGAAGTAATACATGTGAAAATATTTATCATGGTAACTGAATATGGTGAACACTAAACGTATTAGCAGTTTTTACTATATTCAGTGAAAATTAGGATTTATTAGACAGTTTTCCTTGCACTTCACATATAGGCTTGATGTTTATTTTAGTTTTTAAAAAAATATTGATTAAATAACCTTATTTGAAATTGTGTGTTGGCTATTTATTCTGGTGAATATATGAAAAACTTTTGAGTAGTGACCTGCATATTTAAAGAAAAGAGATATGTGATTCTCAACTGATTTAATTATTAGTTCCAATATGACTTTCTGCATTAAAAGAAAAAAAAAAACAGAAACAAAAACCAACAAATGATCTTCATTGAAATCGCATGTGGCTTGATGTTTGGAAGAATGGTTACATGTATCTTCAGGTTTCTTATGCAAGTGCCACGATTAAAATATAAAGACAAACATCATTTGTGCATTTTCCATGTTGTTAACCTATATCATTTTCCATTAATTTTTCTGGCATTCCTTAGGCTTAGAAGACTTTGGAACATAATTTCAAGGTTTGATTTTATTGATATGTTTACACAATAAAGCATCATTTAAAATGTCATTCAACAAGACAAAAACTTACATTCCTCCCTTTAGAATCTCAGTAAATGTGAACACCTGAGAGCTTGCCATTTATGATTAGTATTTCTTGGTACATCAAGTAAGCATCCTTCTTCACAAACATAATAAGCTTTCAGCTAGTGTATGTAATACCTATAAAATCTAATGTGGCTAATGAATGAGAATAATGGTAATCTATGGGAATAAGATAAAACGTAAAACAAAGGTGAACAATATATTGTAGAAACAGGGACAATTTAGAAACAAGGATATAATTTAAATTTTAAAATACAAAAATCATGCAAAATAAATATACAGGAATATGCACTACTAATTCTTTGAATTTTGATTTCAATGAGAATGCTTAGTTGGAAGACAGGCAAATAGAAGATTTAATAGGTGATTATTATGATGAAAAATATTATCAACTATCATACACCAATATAATGGCATATGTTCTGTGAAATAATGAGATGGGAGAATTCCCTTGACTCCTTTGCAGGACTTGCAACAGGGGTGTGGCTTGCTTACTTGGCTAGCCACTGTGCTCAAACCCACTGTGGGAGGGGGAGCACTCAGGTGAGTGGGTGCTGGGGCCGGGGCGAGCACTTCTGGGCTCCTGCCCCAGGGCAGCATCTAAGGGTTTGTTACAATTAATACTCTTGTAGCAGTTGGCTAAAAGATGCATTTTAGCTAAGTGTTAACCAGCTCAGTGGAGAGTCAGGTTGACAGCCTTTTACACCCTGCCCTCTTGGTACCTGAGTTCTTGTTCAGTGTCCAGGAAGAATCAGGTCACGTGAATGGTTTGAAAGGTGATGAATGCAGAGGATTTTATTAAGGGGTGGAAGTGGCTCTCAGCAGAAAGGGAGCTGGAAGAGGGATGGTGCAGGAAGAAGGTGATCTCTGAAGTTAAGCAGCGTCTGTCTGTGTCTCCGAGGCTCAGTTGTTTCTTCTCCTCTAAATGTTCAGCTGCTTCTTCTCTTCTCTCCTTCTCTGCTGTGCCGCTCTGCTCCTGTGCCAGTGGAGCTTGGGGTTTTTATGGGTCCAGTGTGAGGGGCACAGTGGGCCAATAGATGACACTCAGGCAGGAAAATGGGGATGTGAAAGATGTGAAGTTCTTATTTAGGGCCATGGAATCAGGTTTGAGGGTGGAATCTTTGCCAGAGACCCTGCCTTCTTCTACCCATTATTTCCCTGTCACCTGTCCATATCAATAATAAGTTAAAAAGATTGGCTATTTGGAACCTGAATTAGAGAACTGGATGGAAATGTAAAATATAAAGTAAAAGGTACTTCAAAGAAGGTCTTTACAGCATGTATATTTTGTCCTATTGTGTTGCTTTCTAAAGTCTTTTTTTTTTTTCACTAAAGGCAAATTTTCTCTCAAGTGACAGCCGATGAATATTGTTTTCCTGTTTAGTCTAAAGGTAGTTTCTGGGAAAAAAATTATTAGGTTGTATGAAACATAATACATATGGCAATGTTTTTGTCTTGACTAGTAGCTAAACTGTACTTATTGCTGATTTTTTAGACTATTTGCTGCTGCTTGCATCTTCTCCTTTCACACATAGGGGTAATGTATATTTGAGAAATGTACAAGACTTTTTTGTCTAATGGAAAACAGCATCAGACTCTGTCTCCAAAAGAAAACAAAAACATTGGCATCAGAAAATAGCATTTCACTGTGACTACATATTCGAAATGGAAATGAAGTTATCAGCTTATTCAGGTTCTGCAATCAAAATGAATATAAAGAAGGTCCACACATTCTAATAGCTTCACTGTCTTCTATGTACATTTTATTCACTATGAGCAATTTTTTGTGATTACTTTTTTCCAACTGTAAATATTTATGTGAGAAAAAAACAGCTTGCTCTTACTATAAACATAAAAACAGAGAAATAGTAAAACATAATGGGAAGCATAAGTCTTTTGAGGACAGACAGACTTGGGTGTGACTCATATGTGACCTAATCTTGAGGTAGTGACCTTGGGCTAGTTATTAAACCTCTTTGAATTTTATTTTCCTCTTGTACTGGCTGGTAATACCTATATCCTACAACTGTAGTGAAGTCAAATGAAGATTAAATGTGTTGAACTTGCTTGGCATGCCTGATAGATTTAATGTGTATGAATACTACTTAACATGATTAATATTTCTTTGCTACTATGGACATAGGTTAGTACTTGGAACATGGCAAGCATTTAGGATATTGTAGATATTAGGTTGTGATAATTCACTCTTTGCCCAATTTCAATATATTTTTAAAATTATACATGTTGGTACAGAGATTCATAAAAAGATGTATCATTCATTTTTTATAAGTGGTTGAATGACAGCTAACTGCTATTTTATTATTTGAATATATGACATATATATCTTGTAGCATATAAATCTAATCATGTTACCAACCTTCTTAGAAACCTAAAAAGATATTTTACTGCCTATTTTAAACCAAAATTAAAATACAATTCTAGACCCCTCAACCAATTGAATGGACTCCCATCTTGGCCAAGGAGACCCCAAAGATACCTGAAAAACTAGTTGAGGCATGATGGAAATGGAAGGTGGGACATGCCTCATTATGCCCTTCTCCCTTTGTAGTTGTAGAATGAAAAGAAATCTCAGGACCCCCAAATCCCTGAGCCAAAGGAAAATGTCAAGCTGGGAACTTCTTCAAGCAAATCTGCCTCCCATTCTATTCCTAAATAAGATAGCTACAAAAAAAGCTACATATCTTTCTTACAATTTGCCCACAGGAAAATTCCTTGTGGACAAAGGACAAGCAGAACACAAAATCATCCCTGTGCTCACATGAACAAATGCAAATCCTATGGATTTTCCTATGACCTGGAAGCCCCAACTTCCAGATGTCTGGTCTCCCAACTTCCAGATGTCTGTTTTTTCTGGCCTCAATCAATGTATATACTACACGTATGGATTTTTACCTTTGCCTGTAATTTCTCTCTGTCTAAAATGTGTAATACAATGCTGTAACCCAATTACCTTAGGCACATCTTCTCAGACTTGGACCTCCTGAGGCTGTGCCATGAGCCATGGTCTTTAATGTCGGCAAAGTAAATCTTTAAGTTGATTGAGATGTATCTCAGATAGTTTTTGGTTTATACTATGGAATTAAAACCAAATGCTTAAGTCTTAGATGCCGTGTTTTTCATTCTTTGGCCCATATAATTTTATTTAGTCATATTTCTATCTTTCATTTACTTATTCTTTATTATTTTTGTTCCCTCCTTCCTTCATTTATCTATTTTTTTGAATTTAAATATATCTGAAGTTATTGTAAATTACATATACAACACAATGCAGCAAAGCATAACATTCTCTTCTCACATCTTCATTACTACTTCCCAGAAGAAACCAATACTATACATTCATTACATACTCTTTCAGAACCTTGCCTTTATATGAGAAAATATCTTAAAATGTTAATTTTAGTTATTTATTTTCCATACTTCCCTATATATGCTCCTCATAACCTAAGCATCCACAATGCAAAGAGGTCAATTATAGCATTAAACTAGTAAATGACCTTTTTTAACCAGGGGAGCATACTCAGCTCCCAGTTCTGAAGAGGTTCTTAGCCTCACTAACCCCAAAGAATGGGGAAAGGGGCTCCAGAGGCACAGTGAGTTTGCTGTTTGAATAAATATCATGGACCCAAAGAGTTTTGCAGAAAAGCAATTTATTAGACAGCGAGATTGAGAAAGACAGCTCCCACACTGTAATGGGAGGGGACCCAGAGGAGGAGTCCTCGTAGGTAAGGAGCAGCTGGAGTTTTAACCCCTGAGTTATTCCCTCCCCATTCATGTTCTCGTCCAATGAGAGGAGTTCTTTCAAACTTCCTCTGGAGTGATTTATCTTTGACTCTGATACCAGATTGATTATTTGGTCCACAGCCCTGAGTTACAGAGTTCCCTCCTCCCAGAGCTTTCAGCGGACTTTTTGGGACAAAGGAGATTAACCTGGCTTTCTCTACCTAGCCTGAGTGTGGGAAACCCAGACAAAGAACTTTACAGTTGAAAACCCTCTGGTTCCCAGATGGAGGCATCCAGCTGAAAAACTATTGCCTTTGAAACCACACCTCTCACAGACTGGGAAGATAAGTCCCTCACTTTGACTACTTTTGTTTCTTTCATTCAAAATAATGTCTTGAAGCCCTCAACAGAAAAAAAAAAATCATTTAACTTACAAGGGAAATTTTTTTTTCAGTTGGTTTGTTGGGAGTGAGGCATCTCTTCATAGTCAGGCAAGAGGTAAGATATGGTATATGAGCCATAATCTCATAATGATAAACTTATACCAGTTAATGTGCTATTTGATAAGCATTCTGTTTTGATTTCTTTGAAGCACCTGGTAAGATTGCACTTCCAATCTACCTTGCAGGTTTATGGGATTTTGTGGCAAATTCTGGGCAAGGAACTGAATGTGCTAATGGTATAGCTCATTTGGAGGCCAGCATCTTTAAATAATTAATGCCAATATTGGTAGTGACATGAGACAGACAAATTTCTAGGCAGATAGGGATGGATCCCTGGTGGAACCCGACTTTCAAGCCAAAGATAGTTTAAAGCTGAAAACTGAGCTGCCAGTTCCTGATAAGAGTTTATGATCAGAGTTAGAACGTCTATCCCCAGCTTACCTTCTGTCTCTTGGTTCCTTCTGGATGATGCTTTTTAACCAATTGGATGGTGATTTTTCTAAAGACTACCCATGGACCAATCAGCACACATTCTCCCATTATAAGCCCAAACTAGCCCAGACTCAGCCTCATAGATGGCAACCCGTTTTCAGGGTCTCTTCTCACAGTTGAGAGCTTTCCTTCTATCACTCAATAAAATTCTTCCCTGCCTTACTCTCCAGTGTCCATGCACCTTATCCTCTTGCTCACAGGACAAGAACCTGGAACTCACTGAACTGCGGGCGGCTAGAATAAAAGAGCTGTAACAACTCCAGGTCACCAGACTGCAGGAGAAAGAGCTGTAACACGCTCCCACTGGCTGAGCTATGCGAGTGAAGAGCTGAAACTTTTCTTGGGGGCTCAAGCCTTGGGACTCGCCAAGCAAGAGCTGTAACACCTCGTTGGCGTTCTGTGATTGCTGGCATCTCTGAGGTTTTGGGCATCACAACCTTCCCTTAGTCTAGATGCCAGCACCCTATGCAGAAGCCACTCGCTGCATTCCCAGTTCTGCCTCAAGCTGAGCAAAGAGCCAAGGCAGTCATGGGATCCCCTCCAGGGAGTGAACTGAGTGCAGCCTGCTGGCCTGAGCAGGCAGAGCAAGTCCAGCTGGCCCTAGAAAGGCAGAGGGATCGGTGGCCACAGAAATTTCCAGCTGGCAAAGTGGCACCAAAGGAATCCTGTAACAATATGAGACCCATCATAGTCACCTTTTCCTTGTTCTTTTTTTGTTTGTTTATTTGTTTTGTTTTGTTTTAACTTTATTTTCTTTTATCTGCCAGGACAATTGGGCATAATCTAGATGAAGGCTATTCCATCATTTTTTTGTTATTGAGTAATGACAGAGAAAAGTGTCAGCTGACCCACAATGAAAACATAGCCAGAGCAGGAAATAAACCTTCGTGGCAAGTGAGTGAATTTTATTGTTGTTACGGAAGTATTGCCTAATAAATTCCAACTAAAACAATATTGCAGATATGATTCCTTTGATTTGTGATTTTTGCCTGAATGAAACCGTAGTTGCAAATAATTCATTTGGGGGATATATGCACTGATTATGTAAAAAGCAAGCTGTGTGTAGAAATCTAGTTTTGTTACATAACAGTCGTATAAAACGAGAAAACTCTAAAAGTTTTCCTATATTATACTGAGTTTCATAACTGTAAATAAATTTTATGTTTCACAATGGTATTGTTATGATGATGGAAGATAATTAATTATTCTCTTGTATATAGAAACACCTAACCACATTATACAATACAGTAATGCCTATTGTATATGTCAAATTAAGTACTTTTTTTTTAAGTGAAAATTTCTTCTTTTTTTTTTTAAATTTTTACTGTATTTTAGGTTTTGGGGTACATGTGAAGAACATGCAAGATTGTTGCATAGGTACACATGTGGCAGTGTGATTTGCTGCTTTCCTCCCCTTCACCTATATCTGGCATTTCTTCCCATGCTATCTCTCCCCACCTCCCACTGTCCCTCCCCTACTTCCCCCCAACAGACCCCTGTCTGTAGTGCTCCCCTCCCTATGTCCATGTGTTCTTATTGTTCATCACCTGCCTATGAGTGAGAACATGCAGCGTTTGATTTTGTGTTCTTGTGTCAGTTTGCTGAGAATGATGGTTTCCAGGTTCATCCATGTCCCTACGAAGGACACGAATTCATCGTTTTTGATGGCTGAATAATATTCCATGGTGTATATGTGCCACATTTTCCCTGTCCAGTCTAACACCGATGGGCATTTGGGTTGGTTCCAGGTCTTTGCTATTGTAAACTGTGCTGCAATGAACATTCGTGTGCATGTGTCCTTATAGTAGAATGATTTATACTCCTTTGGATATATACCTAGTAATGGGATTGCTAGGTCAAATGGGATTTCGATTTCTAGGTCCTTGAAGAATCGCCACACTGTCTTCCACAATGGTTGAACTAATTTACACTCCCACCAACAGTGTAAAAGTGTTCCTATTTCTCCACATCCTCTCCAGAATCTATTGTCTCCAGATTTTTTAATGATTGCCATTCTAACTGGCGTGAGATGGTATCTCAATGTAGTTTTGATTTGCATTTCTCTAATGACCAGC